>LD372242.1:28371-48276 GCA_001465055.1 Ptychodera flava
TTAATGAAACCGTGTTGCTCAGAGATGAGAGTACTCTTGACATGCTCAAAAAGTTTTGTATATACAGATTTTTCAAAAATCTTGCTTATTAGTGACAGCAGGGATATTGGTCGATAGTTCGTAACATCATGACAATCTCCTTTCTTAAAAACTGGCATGACATTGGCTGTTTTAAAATGAGATGATAAAGATATGTTAAAAATCATGGTCAGTGGTATAGCAAGTTCTTCGGCACAATTTCGTAAAAAGATGCCGGAAATGTTATCCGGCCCACAGGCTTTGTGTATATTAATATCTTTAAGGTGGTTTTGTACTGTGTCAACCGTAACAGACAGGTTAGACAGTGCATCTTGTGTTAAATAGTTCAGTTCCGGAGGGTTTTCGGATTCTGGCGTTGTAAAGACGCTGTAAAAGAATTCGTTGAACATTTCTAGTATTTCAATCTATTTTAACTCACTAATCCGTCAGAAAAGGATTAAAATGTATTGTTATCGAACATTTTCATATAGATTACTTCAGAGGATTTAGTGATTGGTGAAATCCAAGTGAGTAATAAATTCATGAGTTTAAAGCCTATATTTCTCATGGAACCTTTACTTGTTTAACTGCCATGTAATCATTTTGCTCCATTCCATTGTCTTAAAGCTGTTCACCCCCGATTCTCTGTAAACAGGTCCACAACTCCCCATTGATAACAATGGGTTTGGGCCAAACCATGGTGGTGAAAGGGTTAAATGTGTATTTCTCTGTGTGTAGGTGCGATTATTTGAATGGACTGCTGACAGAGAGCTGAGAGTTGAGTGCAGTCACTTTAGCAACATCATTGCGCTGTTCCTAAAGATCAAAGGAGACTTCATTCTGGTGGGAGATCTGATGAGATCCATAACTCTACTTAGGTACAAACCAATGGAAGGAAGCTTTGAAGAGGTGAGTAGCGACTGTTCAGAGCATTCTCACAGGCAGTGTTCACTCTAAGGTTTTGAGTGTGTGAGCAACTCACGTTTTGGTGCATGAAGAGCACAGCTGTCGCAGGGGCAGCCATGTTGCATCTTCTCTATATATGCTAATTTATCAAGTTACGGTAATCTGGTCACGTGGTCACAAAGAACATAAGCTTTAAAACAAGTGCACAATTATTGTAAAGAATTTGAAGTGAATATCTGCCCCAAAGTAACATTCTACCGTAATGTTACTGTACGTCAGTCACCCAACAAGTAGTGATCATCAAAACGTTTTGTCGACAGATTGCAAGAGACTACAATCCAAATTGGATGTCATCGATAGAAATACTGGATGATGATAATTTCCTTGGTGCTGAGAATTCATTTAATCTTTTTACATGTCAGAAAGACAGGTAAGTATGAAAGAAAGTTCCTTACAATGATTAATTTGGTCATAGCTAGGGTTAGAAAATCCATGCAGATCTTGTGTTGTTGTTTTGAATGTGTCTGACCTCCTTCCAGACAATGTTTAAGCATGCACAGAGTGGAGTTCTGTGTGATCTACTGATACTACCGCTAGGCGATAGTTATACCTGACAGTGTTGGCAACTCCTCAATTTAGACATTCTGTCTCATTCCCATATTGTCAAAGGTTCAATGCAAATCACTGTAAGATGTAATGTTGTACAACAGATAAATCTCAACCAGTTCTTTTACAACCATATTTAATACTGCATTCACCAATCATCTTCTGTGTTTTGCCTTTTATGAGATATACATTACGGATTATGTTTTCTTCAACTTTATAAACTTTGACGTTTATTCTTACAAAGCGCGGCAACCACAGATGAAGACAGGCAGCATCTTCAAGAAGTGGGATTATTTCACGTTGGAGAGTTCATCAACGTCTTCAGACATGGCTCATTAGTTATGCAGCATCCGGGTGAAAGTTCAACTCCGACACAAGGGTCAGTGCTCTATGGTACAGTCAATGGCTCTATAGGTGAGGAACAACGCCAGATCTTTGGAAATGACCATTTTGAGAATTGTCATGATAATATGCGCTTTGAAACTGAAAGATATAAAACTTAAGCTCAAGATTTCCTTAAAACAAACTTCAGACTGTTCTCTTTCAAACTCTGGAAATAAGTGTCGCGAATCACCTTGTAAATGTTTGTACTAGAGAAACAAATTACTTTAAGGTAAATGCGCCTCAAAAGTGAAAGACTTAAACTTTTGCTCAAACTTTCCTCAATGAAACTTACAACCATTCATTTACCAAGAATAAAATTCAGGGGTCACTCAGCAAAGTTGGAATTTGGGAAACAAATTACCTAACATTTACCAATATCTGAAATTCAAAATGGCTGCCATCCCTGTGTTAACTCTAAGGGGAAATATAAAATTTTCTATTTTCGAAAAACTAAGACGTTTCTCAATATTTGAAATTCAAACTAGCTGCTATCCCAATGTTAACTCTATGGCGAAATGAAATTTGTAACTTTCACAAATTTAAAACAAGACGTCTAAAACTTCATTTACTCGACAGGCTTAAAAATGAGTGAACACAAGGAGCATACAGCAAAGTATTGTAAAAATTGTGAGAATCTTAATATCTGTGCCCAGGGCACATTGTCAAGATGGATGTTATTATTGAAACTATAAAGATCACACGTCTGGCGTCCAACCACATACTACTTCGATACTGGTTGAAAGTGGCAAAAATTTGTCCAAATTTCTGCAGGCAGCAGACAGTATTGTGAATGTCATGTTATACCCAGAAATTAAACTGTAATTGTGATCTTCATTTTAGACGGAAGTTCGCTGTTCATAGAATTTTCAAGTCATGCCTTGTCCTAACCTGTTCACCCCCAATTCTATGTAAACAGGTCAACTCTCACCATTGATAACAATAGATTTGGGCCAAACCATGATGGTGAAAAGTCTAAGATATTGGAAAGACATGCGTGTCAATTATGTCTGAGCAACAAATAACTGAATTTACGCATTTCATACATCTTTTTTTTTTTTTTCCATAGGTTTAGTAACACAGTTTTCAGAGGAGCTGTACAATTTCCTGTCAGAAGTTCAAAACAAATTGACGAAGGTTATAAAGAGTGTCGGCAAGATAGATCACGCATTATATCCTTTCAATGAATCGTGGTCACCAATAATTCAGCATGGTTTTCATCATAAACTAGATAAATAAATTGATTTGAAGTTTTGTTTATTGAATGTAACTTGTGTAAGTAATGGCAAATCATAGATATGCCAAAGTATACAAGGAAAACTGTTCAATGAGGACACTTGTTGGAATGACTAGTGTCCCTTATTTAAGGTGTCGTAACTGTCAGCTATTCAATGTATGGCTTTTACTTATGAGACTTATCTCTTCATAGAGATGTGTTCATCAAGAATAGATGTTAAATTGCTAGATGAATCAGATTTTATAGTTGTCCATTTAATGTTTCTCAAGGTTGAACTATAACGGGGTCTGTTTTTTAAGGGTACCTACATATGGTAGTTTTTGTCAAATACATGTATGGTGAGAACAAGAAAATGAGGTCCTTGAAAAAACCTGGAAACCTATGATTCACTTTATAACACTTCATAAAATGGGCTGAATCTTACAAGATTTGTCAGCAGATTAGACTTGAAAGGGTTTTACAATCTGTAGTTTTTATGACAGATGCTGATTACACACCTAAGCCAACCGTGCCTTCATTGTACATATACCAATTTCAACATGGCCAACCCATTCTTATCTTGAGAACCAGTATTACCAATTTTTTCCCTTAATTGAATTTTCACCTGGCGGTCTTTCCACACCGAGAGGAAAACAGAGCCAGCTGCTGGCTTCATAGATGGGGACCTTATTGAGAGTTTCTTAGATCTCAGCAGAGACAAAATGGCTGAAGTTGTTCAAGGCCTACAGGTAGGTAACCCCTGTATCATGACACTTCGGTAGCTCACAGCAATTAATAGAGGTAAATTTCAAGATCAATTCAGTGTTGTGACCAGGCTTTGACTACTTTCTATCTTTCATCTGGAAATGGCCATTCTCATGACCCCTACATGGCCTTTATACATCCTGGTATTTTATCGGTATATATCCATTTGTATAGCAGGAGTCTCTTCATCTTTGACTGAAAAGGGCGATTATAGAAGTAAACTAGTCAAGTTATGTAGAGTGTACAATCCAGTCAGCAAATGTCCACATCTGATAATTAAGTCGTCATCAATAAATTTGCATAAATTAATACAATTATGTAATATTTCAAGCATTGAATTTTGTATTATGGATAAAAGTAATCCATCTTAAAGGCCAGATCATTTTTCAGCTTTTAATAGCTAAAAGCAAATTGACTGACCTGATAAAAAGTTCACTAACACCATATAAATACTCAATGTCAACAACAACTAATGTGAGAACCAGGGATTGAGAACTGCCCCTTTAAAGTATTACTATTCTGACAACACTGTCTGGAACTCATATACTTTGCACAATTCATCGATGAAATGTTTGAATTTTAAAATACCTGATCTCTTTATTCAAACTCCCAACAGATTGATGATGGCGGAATGAAGCGGGACGCCACAGTGGACGACCTGGTGAAAATGATCGAAGAATTGACACGCATACATTAGTGAGGGTTGCTGTGATCGATGGAAGGATAGACGGTGCATCTCTTCAAGCCGATGTGCCTATCATTATAATATTCTCCAGTTGTCTAGTCGGTTACCCATCAGTCGCTTCAACTTAATTCATGTTTCATATCATCACACCATTAAATACATATTGATTATTCTGTTTGGCAAAAAACCATTGAGATTTCACGCATGATTATTACTCCAGAAGTGTAAATTGAGGGCGATAATACTGATTAATAAACCTGGACAGGGTAATTAGTAAGTTTAATGACCATGACAGATCACTGATGCAAAATCTGCTTGATTAACGACTTATCAATTAATGTTTATGACCCAATACAAGGTCTTGAATCTGCTTAGCAGTATTTAACTGATTGTCGTTGTATGAAACAAAGTCAGTATTGTAGGGCATTGAACAATGTCAAAGATAGACAAGTCAATATTGTAGGGTTTTGAACAACAGGTCAAAGGTTGTCTGTGGGAAGTAAACAAATGGGGCATTAAACTGAATTGTGCATGCATTCCTTCCATATTCAATGTGATACACCATGCTTGGCCAAAATACAAGATAATTGCATATTTCATATGCTATTGTTGATTTTTCTGACTGTATGACGGCGATAACAATACATTTTACGACAGAAAGAACTTTCCTTACACTGTGCTGAAGTTTGAACCTAAATAATACCATCGTTCAATCAAAATACATAGTTATACCAATGGGAGGTCAAAGGTCAAAATGCCAAGTGTTGAAAGCAGACCCAGAATTTTCAACCCTTGAGGGACAATGTCACCATCCTACTACGATACTGGAATGGTTATCTGTGCTTCGCATTAGAAAACATTTATATCATTTTTTGTACTGACGTAAGTTTGTCAGATGTAAGATATCTCTTTAGGTGCTGAAATATAACAGTCAAAGAATACATGCATACAATTAAGCCAGATAAGAAAAAATGTCTAACAGTTTATGGCCCAAGGATGTTTCGGTCTTCAAAATGAAATAAACAGACTTCTTACACATGATTTTAAAAAATGACCAGAAATGTGTCGGACAAGGGCAATTGGTCTTCAGAATGTTAAGATAAGTGTTAGTATTTTATTTTGTGGCTCCTGGAAAATGCCCTGGTTTCCCGGCTGTTGTCAAGGTGTGAGTTATGTCTGGGATAGGTCTGATCTTCAGATGAGTGGGCAAAATTGTGAAAAAAAAAACAAGTCATGGATAGGAAATGGGAGAATCATTCTTTACAGCTCTTGTACCTGAAGAAAAATGTGAAAATAACCAAAGCATGAAAGATGACATGAAACCAGTGGAAAGGTGTGCATGCCATCCCCAACTGACTCTCAATGAAATGCCAAACGGTAGATTGGAAAAACATGCATATCCTACTGTGAGCAACCACACGCCCTTAATAAAATCATTGGTGCAACTTTTGTAAAACCAAATTTGAAGTATGCATTCCAGGGGCAGTAACTGTGATGTTTTGATGCTTTATCATGTACATTTGTGTTCTAGTCCACACCAAATTCATTTGTCACCACTATTAATGCAGTCTACACTTACATCTCAGAGTGCTGTTAGTAGTAGAGTGAGAAACTGCAGTTGATATTAAATAGCAAAAACAGTGGAAAATGTCAGCAAAAATTACAGCTGCTGGCCCTTTGAAGTAAACTTGTGATCATGCACTAAATGCCTCTTCTGAAATATCTCTTTGCAACAACAACAAAAAACCACAACAAAATAAACTATGGCATATTTAACAGGAAAGAAATGCCGCTGTACCTTGTTTTTTAAGGTCTGTGATATTATTCTGCCCTGTGCTGAAAACTTGCTTTTGTATTTGAAATCTGTGTGTGATAACTTTAGAAATTCTGCCATCATGAACCATGACCGTTGTAAAATATTTGCACAACAAACTGTCCACGTGTAGCATTATGAAATCTTGATAGTGTAATTAATTTGCAAAATATACTTTTTCAGATGTGTACCCAGAAAACTGGTGATCGATGCTCTTTATGCTTGGAAACCACACTTTGTTTCTTCAGTCTCGACAGCATCCTGACACCATTTATTTTTAAAAGCAAGATTTTATTTGATGCAATGGTGTTCCAATTTGTATGTTTTTCATATGATATAATCACAGTATATAGTCTGTCCTGTAGTCTGTATGTGTAGAAAAGATGTGAATAGTATTGTATTTCTGTGTTTATTAGACAGTGTAATAGTTTCATTTTGTCAAATAAAAAGTATGTGCCACTTGGATAAAATTAGTTGTTTCTACTGGTAATTTAGCAATGTTTGTGAAGGCTTTTTCATCACCAAAGCTGGAACTTTAAAAACACCCGGGTACAAAGACTGTGAGGAATGGGACCTGATGATTCACCTGTTAAACCCCCTTTTTCCCTGTGGAGGGGTCCATACTCACCACAGAAATCACTGGGTTGTGGGTCAAACCATTGTCGTAAAAGGGTTACATCAAGGTCTGCACATATATTACTTTCATCTTCAAGTATAAACATATGGATCAGACATGAATAAAATCATACTGAGAAGGCAGCATTATAGGGATCCATTGTGTGTGGAGATTTCCCTCTATGACAGAGGCAGAAAGGCCACAATACTGACATATCAAAACATGGGGTGAAATCACATAGTGATCATCAGATGCCCTGGTTGCTTTGTTCGTACACAAAATGTAAGCAAGCCCCTCTGATGACACATGAATGTTCCATTCTTGATGTGGGTGCTGGTATATGCAGGGTCAGCATGCTCCTTGAAAGTCCTGGAAAATTGATAATCCATCCATAATTTCAAAAATGATAAGATGATTGGTCGAAATATTGTAAAAATGAAATATAAAATGATATATTGAAGAAATAATACCTGAAAGTATTTTGTACCTCTGAAAGTCTCAGAAAATTGCTGAAAAATCCTTAAAAGTCCTTGAAATTTACGCAAATTTGAGTGTATAGACTGTCACCCTGTATAAGGTACATCTGTGGTATATCTGTTACAAAACAAAGACGGTCTTTTTATATATTGTTTTATTTCAAGTAACCTTTCCAATGTTGCCATTGAAAGCTTTCAAAGAGAAAAACTGATTTTCAATTTTTGGTGTTGCTACTACTACTTTATATGTGATATCTACATGTATGCTAGGTAGAACACGCCTTGGAATTATTTTGAAATATAGTTATCTTAATTTTTTCCAAAATCTTAAAGGTAGCAATGCTGACACTTCAAGTCACCCAAAATACTGCATACACTTATTACAAACTATCAAGAAAAAAATTCATTGCAACTGAATTTTAATAAAAGGAGTAAAAAAATACAATTCATGGAAAGTTGGGAACACCAAACTTCAGTAAAACCAATATGTACAACAAAATTTATTTGTGTCTTTAAATAGCAGAAAAGCAATATGTACAAATAAGTATTTTAGGTCTAGTTCCCTCAATGCACATGTGGCCAATATGTTGCATACAAGTAAAGCATTATTGCTTTGTATGTACATACACTTTGATATTGACATTGAAAATATTTTGGTTTATATATTTTCATTTGCAACACTCAAAGATTGCAAAATTTACAGTGTTCACACTCTAAATGTCAAACAAATGATCAATACTTGCCATATCAGTAAAACTGGAAAATTTGGTTTTGAATGTAACACTGGATTGTAAGAGTAGCTCAGGTAAAACAAGTCTTTTTTTAAAAACAGGAGAACAATTGGAAAACAGCTACAGTTCAGTTGGGAAGTCTTCAAAATCTTGAAATGCATAGATATCTTGAGATGAAGTAGGTGGTGGAGGTGGACAGTAACGCTTCTGATGGCTTGGTATACAACTGACATTTCTGTTTCTAGGTTGTCTAGTCACAGGTGGATACTGGGCCTTACCCTGTCCTCTGCTGCCCTCCATTCCTCTGCCTCCTCGGCCTCTTCCTCTGGTAGCATGAGTTGTCTGTGACATCTGTTAGGTGAAAATTGCGTAAAAAGGCACCAGCGAATTTATCTGACAGTTGTTTAGGCTTATGATTAACAGAAACTAACATCCTGTTACAGTTTTCAACACAAAATAAGACATTAATCTTTTATTTTCGCTCAATAGTCACATTGTGTATTAGATTTTGATCTTTTTAGATTGGATTTCTCCAAAACAGCAGTAAATTTATTTCTGTCATTTTACTACGTGTTACACAAAATCATACTACAGACTTTATCATATTTTGGCACATTGTGTAACATATTTTCAATGGCTGTCATTATTTAATAGGTTGTGTATCAACTTTTACACAATTCAGTTACAATAGCTGTTAATATCATTACAATCTATAACACCGGAGTGTTTTACTATATGTTCATGACTATTGTCGCTGTCCAATTTTGATGAAAATAATGATATGCCTACCTGAGAGTCATAGATGTTGGGCTTCCTTTTAATGTTTTGTCTTCCTATATTTGTATTCTTCAACAGTGAGCTAGTCAGGCTTCTACACAGGTTGGATTTGATCAAAAGTGGATTGAAAGAATCTTCTATCTCCAACTACAAATGGAAACATTTTCAATTTTTTAAAAGCTTGCATTGGTGTTTTTTAAGGTAATATGTACCTTGAAACTTTGAAATGACTTTCACTCAAAAGTCTCCTGAAGGCAACTTTCAAGCATTAATTTCAAAATCAAGAATAGAAATCAGGGGTCACTGTGCAAACTTTTGGGCGAGACAAACAAATTACTGAACATGTACAAATATTTGAAATTCAAAATGACCCCCATCCCTGTGTTAACTCTATGGGAAAAAATAAATTTTCAATGATCATTAAAATATGCCAGTTTCACTTCAAGATCTTCAAAATGTGTCCACACAAGTGGTACACCAGAAATTAGAGTCCAAACATTTGTCCCCATGACACATTCTACAGTAAATCGATACAAGTATACGTTTCTCCTAATCTCAATTACGATCAGATTTTGTCTTACAACTTTATCATCCTGATTTCCAGTGATGTTGATCCCATTGACCATTTGAAAACAGCACAACTTTCATATCAATTGATCAGTATTTTAAATCAAAGCATCAAATTGGCACTAATACTCCTTTTTCATTGAAATTTTGCGTGCTATCAAAGTTTTAGAAAAAGAATTGAGTATCAAGGTGGTTTGTGAGTGATTTTTGTAAAACATGCCATGGGAATTCACACCAGCTGAACTGAATGTAACAGTTAAAATTACAATTGGGTACAGCCAGAACCCAGAAGTGGCAACTGTTATATTTATTTTTGACAAATTTTTTAGTGTCAAAACATTTATGCCTGCTAACTAGCAGAATCAACCTTCTCTGTTATGTATTGTTCTGATTGGAACACGGTTGTAACAGAAGGTAACTACAGTATTGGTAAGAATATGGTTTTCATGTTGTTTCAAAAATGCGTATAAAATGATTGCATATGTCAGAAATGAACCAAGCTGAGGACTGAGTTATGTGACATAAAAATCTTGCATCCCCTAAGAGACTGTCCCAGGTTGTCGCATAAATTGAACAACAAAATGTTTTAGTTTGCATCAAACCTCTTCCCTAAATGAAGTGCAATGTGTTGATGTCATCCAAAGAGTAAAATATGACAATTTATGACTTTTTCTTCGGCGTTTCAAAGGAAATTTAGGTTAACATGTTATTCTTGTCAAAGGGTTTGTTGTTGAGTAAATATAAGTGAGAGAAAAAGTGCAAATTGCAAAATTTGTTAAATTCGTCAGTACAAGTGTCTGTTTGACGTACACATATAAATGAGAAAAAAATGCAGTCATCAAAATAAATGCAAAAATTGAAGTTCAATATTGAGTTGAGGTCATAAATAGCTAAATACCTTTTAGACACTTTCAGATTTTTATTTTTTTCTCAATTGAACACGTCCCAAACCCCAATAAAGTATACATTTTCTGAAAGCCCTGATATAGAGCTATCCGACCAAGCACAGTACACGGTCATTATTTGCATAAGAGTCACGTGACAAGCGTTTTGCTGAAGCTTCAAAAAACCGGTTTTTCCCGCCTTATGCAAACACGCTGCAAGATTTCCGGTTAGAATTTCTTCATTGACAAGCCTTGACAATATCCTTCAAAACCGTGTCTGCGATTTTTTCCCGGAGGCTCCATTCAAATTATATGGCGTGATAAATAAAATTCCTTGAAAAGCACCTTCATCTAACACCTTTAAGAGCGCATTAAAAAAAATAAAGGCATATAAAGAAAATCCCAGACACGGTTTTGAAGGATATTGTCAAGGCTTGTCAATGAAGAAATTCCAACCGGAAATCTTGCAGCGTGTTCGCATAAGGCGGGAAAAACCGGTTTTTGGAAGGTTCAGCAAAACGCTTGTCACGTGACTCCTATACAAATAATGACCGTGTACTGTGCTTGGTCGGATAGCTCTATATCAGGGCTTTCAGAAAATGTATACTTTATGGGGTTTGGGATGTGTTCAATTGAGAAAAAAAAAAAAAAATCTGAAAGTGTCTAAAAGGTATGTAGCTACCTTAATGAAAGAAATTTTGATGTTTTGAACTTATGGTGGTATGTGACTTGAACTTGGAAGACTTTCAAGTTTTTCAAACTATCCTCGAAGAAACTTTCAACTTTTCTCTTTCCAAATTGTGAATAAAAATCAGGGGTGCGGTGCAAAATTTGGTACTGTGGAAAAATATTACCTTAATTTTCTAGATATTTGAAATTAAAAATGGTTGCCTTCCCTGCGTCAATGCTATGGGACAAAAATTAAATTTTCAAAAAAAAAAGACGGTGTGAACTTTATCTACTTCCAAAGCTTTAAAACGAGTCCGTAGGAGCAGTAGATTGGTATTATCTAAATCTGAGAGTCTGAATTTCTGTCCCTCAGGCACAATCTACCTCAAGCTATGCGACAATCTGAGATTGTCCCTGAGTATATGTCTGACCTGATTGAGTGAGTCTGACAGTAGGTTGACAGCATCACTGAGTGGTTTATCGGTTGGTACTTGGAAATCACAGGGTAACATCAATTCATTGACTGCCACAGATTTGATCAGTAGTGTCATGCTCTGCGATGGTAGTAGTAAGAAATAACCACTAGGTTTTGGCGGGTCCGGTCGATAGTTGAATGAGCCAGTCGACTTTGCTTTCTCTTCTGTGGTTTCCATCTCTGCCAACAGAAATAGATCCTGTCCATAGGTATAAACAGAAAGAATTAGGAAATCTGGAAGCTATGGCTATTAAGATGATTTACATAAAAAAAAATTGATAAAATGTTACTTTTACATAAAAAATATCATTGCTCGGGTAGTTTTATGCATGACTAGTAATTTGTAGATTGTAAATAAGACTGGTTGGAAGTGTTAATTCTCATAAACTGGAACACTGTTGTCCTAAAAATTATTTCAGAAAGTTTCTTAGAGAAATAATTCACTTTTTGATTTGTTTATCACGGCTAAAAATTAAAAAGAAAGAAAAAAGATTTGAGAAAGTGGTAGAATTTTGGATACCTTGTCCTGGAGCAGCTGACACAAAGCCTGGAAATTCTGTTGATTAGTGTCCAGTTCCTCCCAGTCCAGCTTCCAACATGTAGTGGGTCTCACTACCAATGGCATGCCGTACAGCTGAGTAAAGAAGACAATACCGAGGTGTATGTGAGATTGATTAGAGTGAGAAAATTCTGTGGTACCATGAACTCTTTGCAGTCAATTCTGATACCCTTTAAAGGTATACAGTCACCTGTAATCTAAATATGCCCATATATGGTCAAAGGGGCATTCTTTGGTATTCAAAATGCCCATGTGAGGGCGCTGTTGTTAAAAAGTGGCCACCCGCATTGGTTAGATTTTGTCTTTCAATGGTAAATGTGGCAAAATTGGAACAGGTGACAGTATACCTTTAAATGACAGGGAACACATGGATAACTTACTATAATGTAAAACAAGTCTTTTCGGCTAACATCCTTTTTTTTAACTAATTTAGCTAAGTGTTGAAATTAGATAATCTAAACTTTTCCCCCATATTTACTATGCTTGAAATGTCTTCTCAGCTAAAAAAAACCCCCGATGATTGCAATAAAAATCCAAAATCACTAAAAAAACATGCAGCTAATTCAAAGTGTTTTATAGTTATCTGTTCACCCATAATTCCCTGTGAACAGCATCACCATCGATAACAATGGGTTTGGGCCAAACCATTGTAGTGAAAAGGTTAAACTGAGCCACATGACTGCTGAATGTACACTGATACTAGTTTCAGATAACAAATACTGAATGGATTTGCTAATTAGCCAGACAACGGGATTTCAAAAATATCTTCAATGAGATATTTACTGAGGACAATCTTGTCAGCATTACTTCAAACTTGAAAATACAAAATGGTTTACAGGCTTATCAACGAAGTACAAATAGTTGACACTCAAACCGATCTGTACTGATAGACCTACCACAGATTCACATACGCTGTCAGCTTTGATAAGTTTTACTGCTCTCATCTTGTGAACTGTTACACTGACACCAGTCCCTTTGTTGAGAGATGATGACATGATGGGTTTGCCATTTACTGCATCCATCTGTACACTCTGCGGCAGTAAGAAGTGAAATGTAATTCAGGAAAAAAAAGTGTTTTTATTTATTATAAATTTCAGAGAACTTTAAGTGTAAATTCACACAATGCATGTATCTTTTTATTTGCAACCTGAACTGAATGTTGAATCTTTCACTGAGACTTAGAATATTCCCACTGAAGTTTGGTGAAGTTTAATTTAGCAACAAAAGGAACATGAAGCAAGAACTGACTGAAAAAAGTCATATTTGCTGAAATCAAATTTCACTGAAATGAACTCGTCAATATCACGTAGTTTCATACTAGTTATCTGATTGCAGTAAATAAGCCTATACTCAAAATGAAGTGGCCCCTGTGAATTGATACAAACTGTCGGGTAGGAGAAACCAACTTAGATGTACCAATATGTTATCACTTACATACTGTGCTTGGAAGGGCAACTGATTAGGGTTGATGATTCTCTCTTGTAAATCACACTTCAGAGTTAACTTCCTTGTCTCACTGCCATCTGAAAGAGATTTTTGAGTCAATTGTGCTTTTCATTTTACCCTGTCACTTACACTCTGTGGTTAAACTGTATTGCAGTCCATTGATATTGTTTCAATGAGGGAGCCTGGAGAAATGTGGGGGAAAAGCTTATTACAGTATCGTGCAAAAGGTCAATGCAGTTTGACAGAAATTCTGAAGTATAAATTTTAAATGCTAACATTCCTCGTTAAGGGTGTTTCATGATCTTCATTCTGTCAAGAATATTGTGAAATGTAATGTAAGAAAACAGAGTATGTGGAAAAGAGATTGAATCTGTCAAGCTGCTCACACAGAGTTTCCAGTGTCATAGATCACTAGAGGGCGCTTTCAGTTCCACCATGGTGATCCAGCACTTTATCATGTCCTATCTGGAATGTGACAGGCAGAAAAGATTGCACCTTTCAAAATATACACTGAAAGATGATAAAGAATCATGTGAATCTTTTACTTTAAATGGGAATTCAGGACATGCTGAGCTTTTCATTTTGTTTTTTCATTATAATAACTTGTGAATCACTTGATGACAATGTCTGATTTACCTTCGCTGTTCAGTGACACTGCTGGTAGGGTCAAATGAAGATGTTCTCTGTCTGTGCCACAGTCATGAAGCCAACCTTTGAAAAAATTCTCAAGACTCAGTTCGTCTACGAAGACATGGAAAATATTCATAAAACATGAGTATGAGAGTTCATATATCAAGAGTTTATTGTTCTGATTGTGTATTACCTCTCATTTTGCTGAGGTACCTTGGTAAATATGAATAAATCAAGAATGGAAATAAGGAAAAATTTACTTCTGAGTAATCTGAGGCAAGTTGAAACCACTTATTACGTTTTATTGATCCTTACACAGTCTGATGTTGAACATGAAAAAGAGCATAGACCTTCGTCAATGCTGTGTGTACTTAGCATTTCATTTCCCCAAAATAAATTCAATTTACTGCAGATTTATGTAATAACGTAGGTGTCAATATCACAATTCTTACCATTATCAATATTGATTACATCAATGATACTACACATGGCGTTATCACTGGAGGTTGATGTGTTGTTGCTACTCTGACTGGCTTCAAACAATTCATCTTCACCTAGTCTGAGGTTATTTGGATCACTGACCGACACTACCTGGATTTTCTACAGTAAATCAAACAAGTCAGGCAGGAAAAAAATGCTGTCTGATTACTGATTCTTCAAGTTTTACATATCACATTATCATTCTATGCTATATATCACAGTAGCATACAAATCTATGGTCATTCGATCCCTATAATGCCATGTATGAAAGTGGAGACAAAAAATGACACAATAATATCATTAAATTAACAATGCAAATACTTACATATGACAAGGTCTATCTAGCTTTTTGGGTATGCGCTGTACATAATTTAATACACGGACAGGCTAATCTCACTATTGAGTGGGTGTTCCCTAACTCTAAAATGAACATTTTCGTGAATCAAAACTACCGGTAAGAAAATAGTACACCCTTCCAAAGCTTACTATAGTCTTCTTTACCAATTAATACAAGGTATACTATATTTTCTCTGTATACAAATGGAATGTTCTGCTAAAAGATATAAACCTTGGTGTTTTAGTTTGGGATACAATTCGCCCATAGTACTCAGATTCCACTTTGCATATGAAGGTCCTCATCCTACAGGGTTACAGACACAGTACCATGGTAATCCCAAACCATTTATTGCTGTTCTCTAACCTTACAGAAACATCTCAAGTCATAACATTCAGTTAAAAACCTACCTTGAGATTTTCTAGATCCATGTTACCGGTGACAGTTTCAATCTGTTTGCTGATTGCTGAAGCTTGGCGCGCTGTGATGATTGTTATTTCAAGCTGACTGCTAAACCCAGCCACCTGACAGAGAAATGCAAGACGGGTATCAAAACTAATGGGTTTGCAATTAAGTTTACAAAATTTGATTTCTACTCTATTGTAACACAAGACACTTTGAAAATACTGTCTTCCTGGAATCTTTCATTCACTAGACGGAGTTGTGAACTTTGAAAACACTTTTCTGAATGACAAACTACTGTAATGCTTTTTACTAATTAAAGGAGACAAAGTCACCATCTGATATTTTATAATTAAACATGTTTTTAGGAAGCAGACCAACATAAAAAAACAATCTCAAATAGACCAAAAAAAATATTTTGATAGTGACTTTGTCCTTTTAAAGGAACAGTAGCTGTAACTTTTAGTGATTTTTCTACTCCCCTACTACTTGTTGAGATACAGGGTAATCAGCTTGTCAACTTGGCCCTTACATATATATTTAAACTGTGTTGTTATTGTCAACGATTAAATTCTGGTCTGGACTAGAATTAAAAATATAAACAATAACAGTGCATTGTACAAGTAAAAACGTCATTTTGGCAAGCTAAATAGTGGGTTTTAAACATACAATTGAGAGAAGAATGAGAACTTGTCATTGATATACAAAACAAAAGTAGTGAAAAAATCATGATAAGTTACAACTTCTGGCCCTTCAAAGCCAGTGATGTCAGTTTAATTATCTTACGGACAAGTAATTTAAAATTGATGCAAAAACTATGGAAGAAGAAGATAACTATGACACATGCCACTGTTGCATATTAATGTCCAGTTAAGTCAGTTAAAATCACCATGGTTTCATGTTAGCAAGGCAAGGCAGTAAAAATCATGCTTTATGTATATGTTGATCAAGATTGCTAAAATTGGAGGGAATACCATTTTTAACAGATTTTGATGCAATAGCAAAGGATAAACCTGTTAGGAAAAAGTTTATAACTAGATGGAACTCTACAATACCTGTCTTAAAGTCTGAGACTGTCTTTTGAATTGCATTATAGCTTCCTGTATGCCCTGTACAACACAGTGTGAACTCCTTGGTGCAACACTGATGGTATCTGATAAATAGTTTTTCAAATTACTGAAGGCAGTGTACAGCCTTGGAAAGCTGCCTCTCACGTGTTGCAGTGGAAATAAACACTGTAAAGGAAAATGTAAAATAGCTCAAGTGAGGAGCTTTTTATTTCTTCTGGTCAATAGACTATACTTTTGAATGACTTTTATGTTGGGTATAAGCAACTGCTGTTTCACCTGTTAACTACTATATTTAAGCCTTGTCCTGTTGTTTTAATTGGCGAAATTGGACTTTTACACATGGAAACACAGGTCATGAAAAGGTTACATAAATAAAATTACACAAGTATTCTCCTTGACATGAGAAAATTAAGTGTATTGATGTAGGACAGACATAAAGAAAGTTTGATTACTTGTAAATTAAATTGAATAAAAAATGTTCCAATGCCCTGAAACCAAAACATGATAATAGATCTTTTCGCAAATGACATCACTGCTCTTTTATTGATAATATGCACAAATAAATATTTGCCCGCAAATTTAGATTTACATTTCTGGAAATTACACATGCAAGAACAACAAAAACACAAGTGGCGACTGCCAATACTATGATGTGCTCTAGAAAAGACATATTGATGGGTAAGACTATATAAGCTACTATCAAGTGGTAACTTTTAAGAATGATGTCTTGGCAGTCATGGTCTAGTAGTAGAAAGATGGCGAAAACAAGGTATTTCTGTAAGGAGAGGTGAACCTTTGTTTTTGGGAGTGGACAAAGCAGTGTTTGTGTGGAGGTTATGGGGAAACGGGGACCGGGGAGAGGTTGTGACATTCTGCAAATCGAAGTAGGGAAGGTTTCGGACCAAAGTGGACAGCTTTTAACTTTTCCTACTTAATTTGTCAAGTTGTTCCTAACGAAAACTTGTACTATTTGTGAGGGAAAAAAACGCCAATGTTTACAAGATTCTTACCTCAGGGAAGCAACCCAGAGCATACAGTCCAAATAAAGGAGTGCGGCACGGTCCACCAAGGTTACACACCAGTGAAAAGAAATTCTCCAGGGTTCGGTTGAGGGTGTGGCATGTATCCATGTCGAATGGGGGTGAAAAATCGACCATCAGAACATGAGCTGTTAGGTATATACATGGGAGGTATTAGAGATCGAATCAATAGAAAACTGGGGGGNNNNAAACTATTATTAAAGTTTTATCATTTCGTACTGAGCATGAGGATAATCCAGGACTTTGAAGTTAGATGAAATTTCTTCAAGTTGGTAATTTAGTCTAGATACGTTCCCTTCCCGAAATATCTCTCGTACTCAGCTACTGTTTCTTAGTAGAACTGCGGGTGTCCGTGGTTTCTCTATGTGTTTTACCACATAGTGGGGAATGGGACTCACCTCGTAAACTTTTACGGGAAACACACAGTTGGAACTCAGATTCAGGGCGAGAGTCAGACAGAGACCCATTCCTGTGCCAGTCCGCGTATGTAGGCATTCATTGAAACTGTGCAAGACGCATGTGTATATGTTTAAATACCTGGTTGTCTTGCAAACACAGCTCTATTCATTTTCTGTGGGTCCATGTTTCATCAAGTTAACTGATCAACATCAGCTCCACGCTATCTCTTATATAGCTGTCTTTTAACTTGCATCGGCGTGACGGCCCTCATTCAACTTCATATGCATGGAAAAATGTGCGTTCTCTTCCCGGTCGAGCAGACGACATGTAATTGTAAAGTATCACTTACCGCTGTAGTTTATATGAAACGATGTGAAAAGAACTGAGAGAAGGAAATGATGTTAATTGTTGTCAGATAAAAAATCCAAAATGTGAGCTAAATATCGAATCATACACAAGAAATTTTGCAAAAATCTAAATTCTCAAGCATATCGATCGCTGTTCTAGTTCTGTGTGCATCATGGGAAATAGGGTCAAGATGACATATGAACCTTTAATTATGTTTTTTCAATATCTGTGCATTCATTTACATACAAGAAAACTGATATGACTATGAAAATCATGCGGGATATATATCGGTAAAGGAACTGTGGGTTTATGGGTGAAAAAGAGGTTTTTTGCTGTTGTAAGCGTTATCTAGGGACGATGCTGAAGTTGGACTCAGTTTCGGATTCGGTTTCGGATTCGGTTTCGGATTCGGTTTCGGATTCGAATAACTGAGAATATTTTTATATTTTCAGCTAATATTATTATTTTTTCGGAGGATATGATAACTACTGACACACAAGGAGATATTTTAACAAGATCACCTTACTGCACATGTAGCATGTATTTGATACATAGTAATAATCATAATTTATACAGTTTAAAAAATAAAACACTTTAGGCAGTAGTGCAAGAAACTGTAGGCATGATTACATCAGACAAAACTGCTGAAAATTATTCAAAATTTACATCTTATGGGTAATTATGGACATTATGCAGTTTGGACTATTCAAGTTAACTGTAGTACGCAAATGCATTCAATGCAACATTTATTACACAACATATTAACTGATAGTTTAGTCATGGAGTTTAGTATGATACATTCAAAATGAAATCTATGTAACACAACATCAAACGAAACATCAAATTAATACAACTCATTAGCATTACACCATGTGACACATATTGTGACATATAAACAAATTAAAGTATGTTTTTGTAATGTCGTTTTCCTTGCTCGACACTTCCTTTCAATTTCAAATTAAAGTGCTTTGAAGTTTTCTGTAATGTCTATTTTTTAACCATTTTAATTGTAAATTATGCAAATAATTTATGCTGTGAAATATATACTACATATGCCAACAGGTAATCCATTAAAAACTTGTTCTCGACAACAAGTATTTATATCTTTGTATACGAAAGTACTGTGGACTATTTTTATTTCACTGGAATTTATGTTAGCTGAAAACAAATTTTCATTGTTTCACTGTGATCTTATTTTCACTTCGTCTAGTCTGATCAGTCCGGGTCAGCTCCAAAATTGGCGACGCTATACCATAATATTTTCCCCCTCTCATTAGCCAATCAGCGGCCAGCGCGCCATCAGTAAAAATTGTATTTCCTGGCAACCTCCACATGCGTCCTTCGTTACGTACGCCATACTGTGTCGAACTCCCGCGCCGTATTCTGTCATAATGTCGAACAGTTGTGTGGCCACTCTGTCAAAACACAATTTCAAAATCGCGTACCAGTTTTATTCTGGCTAAGACAACCAAACCCCATATATCGCTGTGATTCCTAGACTCTGACTTGAAGTCCTGCGAAATATAAATCGTGTACCTACACAGATCGTTCAGAATACCCCATTTGTATCGGAGATGGCAGCGATACAAATTCTACCGTATGGGGAACAGCT
>LD372242.1:56908-68980 GCA_001465055.1 Ptychodera flava
CAATTAGTGAACTTCACTTTCACAATTCTATTTTGTGATTGCAAGTTCTCTTTATATTGTGTGTAAAAATAAACCAAAAAACTGCGCACTTGTACCAACAAATTTTGCTATTTCCGATGTCATGCTCACGGTTGTTAGTATTCAGATTTGATTGATTACTTGACGATGTAATGTGGTCAGGGGATACATATTCTTCAGAAGTTATATCAAAATGCTACATTGTACTCTCAGACAGGCATCAACATTTAACACTTTTGAACTTTCGTTTAGGAGAGGCGGGAGAGGGTTTGATGTAAACGAAGGAATTTCGTTTCTTGAACTTATGCGACAATTTGAGACGGTCCCTTAGATACTGTCAGACAGCCTGAGAAAGTCTGCCAGCCAGCCTGGAGCTGACACACCCTATAAAGCTGTACATTGCAGTTCCATTCCATGACAAATGGATAAGTGGCATTCTCACGGGAAAACTACTTCTAGAAATTAGCAGTCCTAAGGTTAGGTTTATTTGTCCTTGGATTTGGGATTACCGGGAGTTGGATCCTTGAATTTAGAGTGATATGTAGCTAGTACATACAGACAGTATTACCGTCACTGATTTACTCATCATTTTGTTCCGTGCTAGGTATAATCTGGTCCGTGCTACAACCAAGTCTACTCCCATCAACCTTGACAAGAAAACCAATGAACCTGTGCAGACCAAGTCATCTAGATTTAGCGATGTAAGTTTTGAAAAAGTAACGTTCCTATACATTATTGGACTTGAAAATTGGCAAAGTCCATTACAAAAAAGGCAGTTTAGCAAGAATTCTGGTCCAGACTACAATTCCAATGTCAACAATAGCAGTGCCTTACACATGTACAGACAAGCTACATAGTAGATGTTTTAAGATTCTTCAGGGAGTGGAACAAGAACTTGCAATTGACATACAAAACAAGAGTAGTGAAAAAATTGTCAAAAAGTTCCTGCTACTGGTCCATTCACCTGTTCATGAGGAGACTTACGGTGAATTATAAAGCGATAACAAGTTGTGCAGTCTGATACTGAGAAAGTGCAAAGTGCAGTCACCATGGTTACCAAGTGACACTTTTGAGACATCACTGATATCAACTGTTAGCCCTGTTGCAAAATGTTTGCTTTTTATACCTTATGATAGGAAACTGGCGAGAAATTGATGCCAAGCGATGTGAAAAAATTCCAGAAATTTGGTGGAAGAAGAATCATCTTTGATGCGGATGAAGTCACGGAGATCAAGAAATTTGGTGATCCAGGTAAAGGAGACAGACTATGATGATGAATGTGATGGTACTTTGATGTGATGGAAGAATGATTCCAGAAATTTACGTTGACAAAATCAGATCAAAATAGGTCAAAATTGCAGTGCCTCATGTTAAAGGTATACTGTCACCTGTTCCAATTTTACCACAGTTACCATGGAAAGAGAAAATCTAACCAATCACAGATTTTAAGCGGGTGGCCGCTTTTTAAAAACAGCGCCCTCACACTGGTATATTGAATACAAGGAACGCCCCTTTGACCATATATGGGCATATTTAGATTACAGGTGACTGTATACCTTTAAAGATCCTGGAGTAAGAAAAATTTTTGAAAATTTTATCTTTCTCCATAGAGTTAACACGGGGATGGCGACCATTTTGAATTTCAAATATAGGTAAATGATAGATAAATTGTTTCACTAGTACCAAACTTTGCATGGTGAGCCCTGATTTTTGTTCTTGATTTGGTAAGAGAATGGTTGAAATTTTCATTGAGGAAAGTTTGAGCAAAGGTTTTCGCTTTCCAGGTGCATACCACCTTAAATGAAATCACAAAAGTAATGTTAATCATCAGTACCTAACATTCTCATCATATGTGTGAAACAGACAACTGTCGTTTGATCAACTAAATAAAATAAATTCTGAAAAATTATGAATTTGTATTATTTTAATAATCCAAAGTATGGAAAGCTAGATCCTATTGTATCAATGAAAAGCATGTGAAATCAGAGAAAATCATGGAAAATCAATCATGTTTATCAAAGCACATGGAGAATCAGATGATACAAAGTTTAGTCACAAAGATTGTATTCACAAACAAAACCAAGTAGGTGCAAAGGTCATTATGAGGTAGACCATTTCATATTGCTGGGGTATAAGATTGATTTTCACTTGCAGTGGAATTTTCTTAGTAATCATTTGTAGGAATGCAATGTCATGTGTGTACCAGTCCTTAGTTTTTCAATGTCATGTGTGTACTAGTACTTAGTATTTCTGTAAAATGGGAGCACAGTGTCATTGACACTATTTTTTTAGCATCACTGTACTTACTTACCATGATACAACATCAAATCAGATCTTGCCAAAGTCAGAGAGGTCAAGTGCACTGTTATAATGCAGGTACACTGCCATCTCATTGTTAGGTATGGTACTGATGGGATTTAAACCAAGATCAAGCCTCAAACGTTACTACCATGTGAGACCAGCACAGTTTATCCATCCTGATGAAAACAGTGTGACCGGAAGCACATCACTATTTTCAGCATTGTTACAGAAATGTGTCGCCAGGGATGTCATTGCCATCTGTAAGATTGTCGCAAGGAAGAATTCACCTCCTAGATTCGTTGCTCTGTTGCCACAGGTTTGTCAGAAAGTTCCATCTGTACTTCACCCTTTCACTACCATGGTTTGTCCCAAACCATAGTTATCAATGGTGATCGTGGACCTGCTCACTAGGAAGTTAGGGGTGGACAGGGTAACTATGGTAACACTTGCATTTCACTTCTTGTTTGATGTGGCTTCATAAACACAAGGCCCCTTTCTCAGCATTTACAGTAATTTATTGCCAAATAATTTGTCTGATTCATTCTTATCAAAATCTTATCAAAGTAAGAAAGTAATCTAGCTCCATGCAAACAAGTCGTATTTAGAGTGATGTTGAATGGGAGAATGCCTTTACCAAACATGTACCAGTAAGAAATGAGAAATATTCTAAATCTTATACTGTTTTCACATAAAATGCCATTTTCATCATCAGATATCTGTTCCAGTCCTGGAGATGCAATGAACCAACTTTTTAAATGGCTCTGTCAAATTTCCTGACTGTTATAAATAAGAATTTGGTTTACAGAAAAAGTAATGATGACTGTGAAAAGTTGAAACCAAACAACTTTCGAACAGGCTGCAGTCTATTTATTTACATAACTTAGATGATCAAGTGATTGTTCTTGTCATATGTGCCAGTACATAGGTATAATTTTCCATTAAAATGGCAATATTCCATGTGATTGATCCATTGTCTCTTTTTGTCAATAAACCAGGAAGAAGAGCTAGATGATCACAATGTCCAGTTGACGCCGGCAGGATTCCATGTCATTTTTCTGCCGTTCTGTGATGACATTAGAAAACTGAAATATGAAAGTGCTCCCAAAGGTACGCATTTGTCCATGGAAATGATTCCTTTTTAAAAACCAATTAAAAAATGTCTATTACAAGGAGACAAAATTTACAACATGAGCATCTAGTAAAGCTAGATTTATTTACTTTTTACAGTACAGGTTGAGATGTTCTTTTCACAGGAATGCAAAGTATTTCTTACCATGAGTGTTACTTTCCATTGGACATTTGTGAATGTTTGAAGTGACCTCATATTGACAACATGTGAAATTAAAACCTCATGTAATACAATGGCAAATTTGGCATTTTTGAATGCGTGCAGCGACTCTTTTTTCCTGCCACTAGACAATTTGTTAGAGCAGTCAAATAGAATGCAGTACTGTAAAATAAAAAGAAAGGGTTATCTTTCATGAATTGCAGTCCTTATCAAACATTAATCAAAAATTTATGATCAGATATACCTCTAGGCAGATGTGCAGGGATGTAGCAGGTTACAGCTGATTGGTGGATTGTAATTATTTGCACCAACTTAGGGAGTCTGAAACTTATACTATTGAGATGCTGATTGGCTATTTATTTATTCATTCATCAGTGTCAATGATATTCAGCCAATCAACAAGCTATGCACTTCTAAGATGCTGCACATTGCTAGATACCAATTTGTACAACTAATTGAAAGGGCTAATGATCTGTAATCACCCTAATGAAAGTCGTGTGAAATAATCTTTGGTAAATACCCTTTATCACATACATGCATACTTCTACAGTATAAACAGGAGTGTATGAGGTTATTGTTATTGAGGTTATTGTTGCTTGGAGAGAATGTTTCAGAAATTTTTCCGTGATTTTGTTTTTGCAGCCAACACTGATCAAGTTGACAAAGCCAAAGAGATGGTCAAGAAATTACAGTTCACTTACAGGAGTGAAGCCTTTGAGAATCCATCACTTCAAACTCACTACAGAAACTTAGAAGCTCTGGCCTTGGACAGGGACGTCCCTGATGATGTACCAGACTACACAGGTATTCGAAGTCACTCTTTTTTTCACTGGCAGGCGTGTCTATCACTCTATCTTTACGAAGGCAAGATTGGACAAACATATAGGGAAAAGGAAAAAAAATGATTATTGGAATCTTTACATTTTTGCAATAGATTTGAACTGACATTATGGTGGCCATTTATGTTATCATATATCAGTTTTGTATCACAGTTAAGCCTAAAACGTTTCTGTATATTAATTTTTCCAGAACCAAATAACGAAAACATTAAAAAAAGGGCCGGGAGAATAATACAAGAGTTCAAGGAATTGGTGTTTCCCGATGGCTATGATCCAGATGCCCCACCTGCAAAGCGAAAGGTAATTATTCATCGACATCAGTACAATAACTATCAACATAACAAAACTCTGTTTTGAGAAGTCTGAACATTCCTGGTGCTCAACAGAGCTGCTTGCAAGTGACGTCATTGTTCTCTCATTAATATGCAATAATAAATATTCATCTGCAAATTTTGATTACATTTTTGGAAATTACAGAAAAGCAAAAATACAACTTAATAGGCAACTGCTAATGTTACAACAAACACTAAAGGACATATCAACGGCTCAGATTACAAGTATGAACAGCCACCCATGCAACGCTTACAAAATTTGTCTGAATTTAAAGCAGCAGTGTCTGGTGTCTTGCACTTGCAGCTACAGTATGTTCAGTAACAAACCTGTAGCCACAAACAGCACTATTCTGACATGATCTACAAGTTTTTCAGCACCCAATTGAACAATGTCAAGGCCATAATTCCAAGCCTATGATGTCAGACTGCTTTCTTCCTCACTAGTCAAGAGAAAACTTGTCAGAACTGAAAGCTTTCGCTGTCCAAAGTTACAGTCAGACCTGTCCTAGTGGTCACCCTTACAGAGCAGTTCCCTGGCCTTTTACAGAACAGCCACCGCTCTTATGTGGTCAGTGGCCACATTTGTTTGCTCAAGTTCGATACAAAATCTGTTTAATGGTCAGCATTTCTGATTTTGAATGACCCCTGCCAAAAAAATGCTTTGAAGGGAAAGCAAGAAATTGGTCTATTTCAACTGCTTTTATAGCTGCAAAATGATTCGTTCAAGAGGTTTATGATATTGAACTTTATTAGTGCTGTTATTTGTCCTAAATTCATCACTCAGCACACCACCTACGCTGAAAGTAATGCCATATCCACCCTCTATACAAAGGTCACCTCCATGTAGTGGTCACATTTTCTCGGTCCATTGGGTGACCACTATACACAGGTTGGACTGTATATTTAATGAGACCTCTTCATGGCCTCGGAAACCGTCATGATTATTTGATTAGACAGTTGCAGTATTTCACATCTCTGAAGATTAAATGATATGAAAGGAAGACAAATCTATGGTATTGCATGAAAAATGTGACTCTTGTATGTAGGATAAACCACAAGTGATTAGTTATATCATCTGCAACCATATTTCATCTATTAGCTCTGGACCATAATCAGTCTTGAAAAAGTGTAGCAGACAAGTATTTTTTGTAGGACTTTGGAAATTTAAGTTAGTGATTTTCTTGGAGTAGGCTGTCTTACTGTCAGGTGTTTTTATCATATTACAGCTTGCTGGCGGTGGAGGCGGGGCTGCTAAGAAACCAAAAGTTGAAATTGATGTCAGCATTGAAGATGAAGCCAAAGCTGGCAGGGTGAGTCTCACAGCATCTTCTCCCTGTCACTTGATTTTGCAATGGTTTTCTTTTCATGTGGGTCTATTTGTCAAACTCTGTGTACAGCTTTCTTACATTGCTTTTGTGATTTACGGATCGGTTGTATTGTTGGTTGTTTGCACAATTTAATTAGGAAATGTTGATGTCTTCCTTCGCAGCTTGGTAAATTGACAGTTCCAGTACTGAAAGATTTCTGTAAATCCCAAGGCCTTACAACAGCTGGCAAGAAGCAGGATCTGATTGCGACAATAAATCAACATTTTGGGCTGTAGACAAGCAAGAATGTATAAAGTCACCCTGTGTCATGCCCTACCACTAAAGGGCAGGCTAATGATTATGTACACTCTCACAGTTGAGGGCAACATCATTATACAATTTCCTACCACTTGAGGGCTCAGTACATTGGATATTCAAGATGGTGGCCATTTTTTTCTACTCTACGAAACTGCTCAAATTTTAAAGATGTGGATTATCTCATTGTCTAGACATTATATGGTACTTTCCTGACATTTTCTGGATGCATGACAATGAAACACACCGTATTTATTAGGACAATCCTTTTCAAGAGATCAACATACACAGAACATGTTTTTACTGACCAATCTAATTAGGAGAATTCTCTGTGAAAGGGAATACAGCTTCTTGTTACTTTTGATAACAATGCTATTACTTTTGTTCCAGAACATTGTGCATCCTTTTTACCTTAAAGTATGTTGATGAAGCTTTGAAAGCACAATGCATAAATTATAGCACCTGGAACCAGACATCATTGCTTTTGTATAGATATTGTATGGCATTGTTGAGTAATATAATTCATAATACCAATCACAATTTGGTGCCTTGTGTTGTGATTGGTGACCATGGCAAATTTATCGTCCAAAGTGGCACATCAGCCTCGAATGCCTTAAGTTACTCACCCTGGAGTGAAAAGCATCATGGGATCAGTGACAGGACCATGATGCATTTGTCATATACCGGTAATACACAAACAGTGTGTAGTGTTAAAGTGTCAAAAATATTGTAATCAACCCACAGTCCCTCCACAAAGGGACTGACCAACCATAGTCAACTGAGAAAGTATATTGTCAGCCCTTGAGATTTTAGGTTGACATGGTCTCCTGTGAATTTATTTTGTTTTTTGTACAATTTTCATGCACCTGGTACTTATATTTCATATTATTATATAAACTTTCAAACATTTCATATTACTCATGTTGATTGACAGACTGTCTGATAGTCATCTTTACTGATACCAACACGTCTTGGATGTCTTTAACAGATCTTATTTTGTGCTTTCCTAGCCATGTGTTACTCATCAGAATCTTTCAGAATCAAATGTTCAAACTGCTTCTTGTTTATATGTCTTGCTTTGTTCACCTTCCAAAAAGTACTATTTTGTATTTTCTAGTTTAGAACGCCCTCTAGGTGGCGCCCTCTGGACTTGGTTTGATTGGTCATCTTAGTTTATGTCTTTGTTTCTCAAAATGTACTTCTTTTGTCTTCACAAGATGCTGATTTTATAAAAATGTCTTGATTGTACATGAAACAAGTAGAAATGGAACAACCTTTGGTACTGAACATGACATCATAGCTTTGATTTTTCAACAACTCTGTTGTGTGCAGTATTTCTGTACAACGACCCACAACATGTCAAGAATAGTTTCATAAAGTTTCTGAAAAATCTAAAATGGAGCAGTTTTAATCTTTGTCCATTTGTATCTGTATTTTGGAAAGTTCGAGATTCTTAAAGGGACAAAGTCGGCCATTTTTTCTTAAATTTTGTTGAATGCGAGATACAATTTATATTGTTTGACATGTTGAAAGATGCTTAATGAATGGGTGACCATGCATATATTCGACCCTGGTCTTAGACACGGTAAATGAAAATTACGAAAATGAATTAATGATCACGACCATTAATTCATTCTAGCGATGGTTTCATGTATTGTGTCTAAAACCGGGGTCGAATATATGCATGGTCACCCATTCATTCAGTATCTTTCAACATGTCAAACAATATAAATTGTATCTCGCATTCAACAGAATTTATGAAAAAATGGCCGACTTTGTCCCTTTAAGACTTCTTATATTTTGACGATGACTTTTAGTATATTAAGTATGTTTACCTGAAATGCCCCATAGTTCAGTCTTAAGTCAAATTGGATTAACTATATCAGTTGATGGAAAGATGTTTGTCCGGTAACAGGGTAGAAGTTTTGTATTGTGAACAATCAATAAATAGGCAACACAGCCTTTGTTTGTAACTGACACGTCCATGGCAGGTTTAATGGATCTTTCTTGCGACAATACATGAGATAATATCATTGAAATGTTGGTTGATTGTGGCAAAGTACAGCAACGCTATTATAGAAGTTCCTGATGATGTCCTTCAGACTACTTCAGCACCGGTTGGAACATGGGGATCGTCATGCTTAGTCTTCGATGACGGTTTAGACGTCAACGGAGCGAGGTGCATTCCAACCGAGCCTAGTTCGGTCTCGGCCATTGGTGACAGTTTTGAAGATCTTTTGCCGAGAAGGCGATGGAAGGAACCAGTGTTGGAAGCGGCCGTTGCCAGCACTTTACTGTTGCTGTGGTTGATGTCTGCGGCGTGCCGTAGGCAGAGATTGCTCATTTGTGCGATGCTGAGTTTTGAGGATCGCGCGTCAAGGAGCGAGACCTTGGCATCGAGGTTTGCGGCAACAATCTCCTGGTTTTGCACCACCAGCAGCTTAGGTTCCATCTCCTGTTCCTTTGGAAAAATTAGTTTGTGAACATTACGGTGGATGGTAGTCGGTGCGTGGATCTCCTCACGCGTGTGCGCGTTGTATGCCATTCCCTGGACAAGTATGATATCTTCCATGGTGTCATCGATGTCAAATTGGTATCCGTAATCAGCAAGGTCCGGCAGGAAGCCCCTTTCAAGGTGCAGTTTGATCTTCTCCTGGGTCCATCCCTAAAACAAAATAAACAACAAATGAAATCAGAATCACTAATGTTTTGAAACTGTAATTTCGATGTGTCGTTGAAATGAGCTGAGTTGCAGTGATTCAACAGGTCAGAAAGTATTCCTCACTGTAATATAGTAGCCAATTTAACTTCATATTTGATCCCTGTCACTGTCATCCAGTCTGCTGCTTGCGCGCGACCGTAGGTTTGTTACTAAATATAGCAACATGTGCGACTTGTTGACAAAAATTCTTACGATTTTGTCCCCTGTACTTTGTTCAGTTTGTAGGCTGTACATTATATCCCCTGATACGGGATTTTTATGGTTTCAATTACATCATCAGTGGTATTTAAACAAAGTACCAATTTGGCATACCTGTATTTGTGATTTCTAAATATTTCGTAAAAAATTTCAGACAATATTTGTTTTGCATAATGATAGAACTGTGATATCATTATCCATCAGTCCTGCTCATAAAACCTAACTTCATTAATTACCTGTAGTTGTATCGGTATATTGTTGGCATTGTATATTCAAGTAAATCCCATCAGGCAATATTTCAAATACCACCTGTTACCATGGTAACCAGTGCCATTGCACAAACTCTCTTACTTACCTGGTGGCTGATTTGATCAACGAGAAGGGGTGTGGCGACGCGAATGGCACACACCCGCCACAAACGGTACTCCAAGGACGGCACCTGGGTGAAAATTGCCATGGCTGCGTACATGTCCTCAGCATTGATGAAATAAGCCTGGAACATACAAGTTTAATTCTTTCTACAAGAATTCATCAAACTTGTTCACGAATAACAAACTAAAAACTTCTTTGTTACAAAAGGGGCGTGACAAGATTAAAATATGTCACTAGCTTCTGCTGAGGCCGTCAAGTAAAACGACAGTCATTTTCAACAGTCAATCACAAAATTGAAGAACTCTGCAGCCATAGCAGGTGGTCCATCCTACTTCCGAGCTGAAGCCACTCTGCAATAATTACATTTTTGTGCACCTACTGTGGTGGTAGTATAAAATATTTAATTCACACCATGGTTATTTCGAGTGTGATTTTATGCAGCCTAAAAATTTATCACTACTTCACTCTAAAGAACTTAAAAAAGTAAAGACTTCCAACCTGCACAGATGTTTCGCAGGTGACTGTGGCATTTCGAGGTTTGTGTGTTAGTAGTCCCATTTCTCCAATAACGTTACCGGTACCCAGGTAATCCTCGAATGTGTCCACCACTGATTTGGAACTTCCGTATACGGCCACTTCGGCGTCCTCATGATATCCGCCAGTACCTTGCAGCTGCGAGAGAAGAAAAGAAGAAAAAAAATTATTTTCTTCTTGTTCCCGTTTGCCAAAGAAACAGCTTTCTTTGGGAACTTCAGATACTGTAAAACCTGGCTTGTACGGATGCGTGTGTGTCGGTCTGTCTGTCTGTTCATCCACATTGGCATACGATTAGAAATTCAATACTCGTGTAACTGACTGGTATCACCCTTCTTTTGGTCATGATCGATATCAGTGAACTTTGCATTCTCTGGCTTGCCACCTGTTCCAATTTTGCCACAGTTACCATAGAAAGAGAAAATCTGACCAATCCCAGATTTTAAGCGGGTGGCCGCTTTTTAAAAACAGCGCTCTCACATGGGCATTTAGAATACCAAGGAATGCACCTTAGACCATATATGGGCATATTTAGATTACAGATGACTGCAAACTCAGATATGTTAAACAATGTTTGTGGTAACACTGACTGTGTTACTCGCAAACTGCTTGACAACAATTGTGAACATGAGCACATGTATGAAGATATGTTTGACACTACCTTGACCATGCCAGAAACAACCAGATAAACTCCGTTTGGCAGGTCACCCTGTCGTACAATGACCTCTCCGTAGTCAAAGTGGAGCATTTCAGCTTTTTCCTAAAGGAACGAGAAATAGAAAAAGTGGAGAGAGAGAGAGAGAGAGAGAGAGAGAGAGAGAGAGAGAGAGGATGGAGAGACACAGACAGACATAAGAATGGTGTGGAAAGAGTGCAATTAATGGAGTAATTATTGCAAATTTTTGCCCTGAATTATTCTCATATCACTGTCTTGAAACAATATTTAACTCCGTACATTTCTTTATGATTACATATCAGACACGAATTTTAACATCTTTTGATAGCTTTGTGATATGGAATATCCTCGATTTCCGAACCTTCAAACTCCAAGTAGAGTTATTCACTCGCTCCTTTGATTAAATCTCAAAGTCGAAATTTTATTTGAAACGCAAGACAAACTGAAAAGTAGTCTTTTTAAAAGACAGTGTTGAGAGAAGTTTAAGACTTACGGTGATGTAATTGATGGTGTCGTCATCTCCTTGTAACCAGGCGATATTGCGGAGAAGAAATTCTGGAGATGGTGGTGGTATGCTGGCTGGCGCTCTCATCAATCTCTTCATCTTTACTTCAATCATCTGAAAAAAGTTGCACAAACAAATTATTTGAGCAATAAAATTTACCGAATTTTTCAAAGTTGATCCAGACATTTTCATGCTATCCATAATAGGAAATGATTTCATCGCATTTCTGCTAACATTAACCCTTTGAGTGCTGTAAATGTTCCCATCAAATTTTTTCCAATTTTTATGATTTTTTCTGTAAGTTTTTGATAATTTTGGACCAAATAGACAACACATTTCATCGGCTAAAGTTTGTCATCAAAATTTTGACAAAAATCTGAAAAATATCAACTGTAGTATATTTTCTAAAGGAGACAAAAATTTACTTTGGCGCTCAGAGGGTTAAAGTAGTATGCACGATGTCATTAACATTAACATTCAGGTAGTATGCACGATATGTCAAGAAAGATCGCATCAAAATTGCTGCAACATTTAAATTTTACACACTGCACATTATGACAAACATGTTTTACTTTCACCAGTCGCCGACGTACCTTAGATATTGTAAAATATTGGCCGACTAGCGGGAAATACAGTACTCGTTAAAATAAAGAGCAAAGTTAAAA
>LD372327.1:0-15107 GCA_001465055.1 Ptychodera flava
TCAGGCAAGGACTCGGGTTTCAGGTACCATGCAAGTTAATGCAGTCTTCCCCTAATGTGAGCAGAAAAAAGGTTGACACGGTGGGTCTGAATTGATGTGCGACAGGATGAGAAACAATTTTTTATTTTTCTTGGCCTAACATTGGACTGCGCAAAATCATTTCTCATCTTGGATTGACATTTCTTTTTTCTCTGACACCAGGCTGGCCAAGCTGCTCTTGCAAAGAACGTGCTTGCAGAGGTACCAGGGCAAGTCAAAGATTACTTTCAGAAAAGAGGAATCCCTCCCAACTCAAGACCTGATGATGTTCAAAGCCAAGCCTCAGCTCCACCTCCGTCATCATAATCATTGGATAAAGACTGAAAAAAATTCTCTTTCGTGATAAGATAGTTTTAAAGCCCCCAGGCCAGGTCATTGTATGCAATTGCACCATGCTAGAGTTTCAAGGCAACAAGCAAATATTGCATTTGTTGACAGTCTTACCAAAAAAGCAGTAGAAGAGCACTCATTCTTCTTCTTCTTATCTAAGCCACCTTCATCAAATCAAACATTTTGCTAGTTTTGCTAGTTACTTAGTTGCTGAGATATCTGCCACAATGACGGAAGCAGACAGGGCAACATATTGTTTCCACACACATATGACAAAATGGAGATGTGTTCAAAAAATCATAAGCAATCAGGAAAATGTTAATGATTTCAAATGATAAGGGTCTTCAAATGCTGTACACAAAGTATTGCTGCTAAATTTGTGAATACGTAAGATTATCATTTTTAGACAAAATCTGTGCATGTGCATCTGATGACCAATCTTGAGGGCTATATTACACTGTGGAATACTTTTCTTTTTAGGGGATTTTATTTCCTTATCTTACATTTTACTACATTTTTGTAGCATTGTATCTTTGCAGTGAAGGAAGCCGAGAATGCTTCAACATGTAGGAAGAAATAATTTTGACGGTACTGATTCTCGTAGTTCAATTATTATAACAAAACTATGGAAAATGAAATCCTCTCGTATGTAAAGTATTGCACAGTAACGTCTTATCAATGCTTAAAAGAATGCATTTTGTATTTAATGGTTGGTGGTTGTAATTAATAACTAATAATCAAAGAACAGCAAATTTCAAAGTAACATTTTCAGCTTTATGTATATGCTGCCTCTCAACAGGTCAAAATTTCTTCAGATTTGCAATTACTTTTTGTGTACATCCATATAGCAAATGCAATGTCCGATAGAAATATTTTTCTTCAGATGTAAATTGCACCCGCAATATATAGCTGCAATAGGTACTTAAATATTGATAATTACTAATATTAAGACGATAACAGATCAAAATCATCATTACATTTACATGATATCAATGTCATGTGTCCTTACATGTAGTTTGTAACTTAATTCTCTATACAATTCTGGAGATAGTTTCAGCTGAAATTGTAGTCTTCTTACAGGCTGTCAAAGAGAGCTTACCAAAGATTGAATTTCATTTAAAATCCTGAATTGGCAGAAAGTTCATTTTTTCCCTCCAATATGAGTATGAATGAACTCATACCAGTAAGTTCACCAAAGATTTTTTATCTTCTTTTTATCTTTCCATGACAAGATATTGAAATTACGTTTTAGTTATAAAAGGTTTGTGCACTTTTAAATATTGCTTTGCAATGGTAAATTATTCGTCTTCCTTTATCATTCTTAGATACATGTATCCTTGGCTTTTGTGATGGTATAGGGCGACGTTCATACCAGGATACAGTTTAGAATTATATTGGTTGTGCAGCTCTACAACTCAAAGGAGAGCAATGAATTAAAAGATAATCATCATAGATATTAGACTGTACCTATCTGAATTTTGCTATTTTTCTGCACAACCTTGTTAGACTGGTTTAATCTGTAGCCAAGCTTGCAGAGAGAAATGTAATGTATAGGTACTTTTATAAGTCACAGAGGACATTTGCATATTTACCTGTTGGTTGAGCCTCTTCTGGGAACTCAATAACAAAAAATAGGTCTGCACAGACAATTTAAGTTTCAGTGCCTTGTTATAAAACATCAAAGATGTGCTTAGCTTTAATCTGATACATACAAGGAGGATGAGTGTCAAAAAAGGCACTGTGCAGTTTGTGCCACGCAGGTTGGTGTTAGAAATGTAGAAATGAATGAATGAATGCCAAAATACTGACAAAGTTTGAGAAATGTTCCAACTGTCATGAAGTTATGAGTCATACAAATTGACCAATTACATGTATTTTGAAGTTTGTGTGAACCATTCTGGGCTGGCTGATGTTCCTGTATTCCCTTCGCGGAGAGATGTTTGGCTCTAGATTAGGCACGTACATATCATTATACATAGATTTTTGCACATTGGAATACCATTCGTGCAGATTTTTCCATAATTTCCTCAAATACCCTTGATCAGGCATGATTAATTTTTTGACTTTGTAATGTTACGGCCAATACATATTAAGTGCTGACATTAATGTCAGTGAGAATTCCAACAAACAGGCAGGTAGTTAGTATATTGGAATGTCAAATTTAAGTCAACCCAGACTACAAAATGTATCTAAGGAATGTATTGTGCGATGACAGCACTTTGTAATTTGAAAACATCACTTTTACGTATAACGTCAGGCTGGCCAAGAAGAACTTGCAAATAATATACTTGATTAGGTCACAGGACTAGTCAAAGAGTACTTGAGTGGGGTTTTTATCATTGCCATATTGTAACTTTAATGAACTTGCAAGATATAGATAGCTACAGTAGGTACTTTCATAATTACATAATTATAATAATTAATATTGAGACAAACAAATCAAAACAAGTAACATATGATATGTGTCACACATGCTTTCATGTAGATAGAAACTTTATTCTCATTACAATTCTTCAAAGTATTTTCAGATCAAATTACACTCTTCATATAAGCTGTCAAAGGGAGCATACCAAAAATTGAATTTAATTTCAAAATATATAAAATAGCAGAAGCATCATTCCTCCCATCCATGAGTATGGAGGAACGCTTATCAGTAAGTTCAACAAGAATTTTTCACCATCATTTATGTCTATGCTCTTGTCATAGCAAGACCTTGAAGCCTATTTTATGTATAAAGGTTTGTGTGGTTTTAAAACTGTGTTTTACAATATTACTTTATTCTTCAAATTATTCTTCACATACAGAAGTATTTTTCAAGAGTCTTATGACATCAGTTATAATCTATTGTTTATAATGATATTGGTGACATGACATACCAGGTTACAGTCAATAATCATAGTTTTTTATGCTGCCAACAACTCAAAGGAGTACATGTAATAAACATAGGCATTAAATTGTTGTATATTACTCTTATCATTGCAGGTAACATATTTTTCATTAAGTTATACACTTTTATTGCTTGAAATTTAGCATGCTTTTCATTTGTTTTGTATTTCAGTAGATAATGTCTTTTCCATTTTACCCAGTAGCTTTTCATTACCAGAATCCTGCAAAAATGGTGCCTTCTTTCAAGGAAAATTTTCAGTTACTTTTCAGTGGTTTGCATTGAACCATTGGCAATACCAGAGCTAAACATACTGTTTAAATTGAGGAGTTGCTGACACTGTACGGAGTAATTATCTTCTAGGTAGTAATATAAGTCAATAACAAAGAAATCAACTCTACAAAATTTTAAATATTGTCTGGAAGGAGCTAATGAGTAGTCAAAAGAACACCACACATCCTGCTCAGAATGCATCATTTGCAAGCGATGTTTGAGTGGATCTGATGATATTGTTTTGGCTATGTTTTACCTCCTTCCAGACAAGGTTCTAACTTTTGTAGGATGATTTCCTGCGATTGACTGATATCACTGCCAGATGATAGTCACTTCTGACTGTGTTGGTTACTCCTCAATTTAGACAGGATGTTAGGTTCCTGTATTGCCAACGGTTCAACGTATCAAAAGATTTCCATCTAGAAATTCAAGCACCGAGCTGATAGTGTATGTCGGCAAACTTCAAAACCTTTACATACATGTAACATTTTTTAGTAGCTATGAAATCCAAAACATCAAGGTAAATATATGACTTAAAAAATCTAAGATCATCTGTATACTTTGTACCTATATTTTACTTTGGTGTATGAATTTCTGTCTCCAACAATAAAATAATAGTCATCAGCTATTGAGTTAATGAGTTTCTATTCACACATGCATTCATGTAGACTATCAATTACGATTGTATCTGATTTCATAAATTGTACGTCCATTTCACTACAGTAAAAGTAGTATTGCACAAACTTTCAGCAACTCTCGTAGTCCGTGTTGAATTCTTCCTTGCAGAAGTCTCATGAAACATTGTTCCATTCCTAGATCTCTTCCAGTTACTTTGTGTTGTTTGTCAGGCTTTTGCAATACCTGTTGGAGTTCTTTCTCAGCTGAATGTTTGACAGCTAACTTTCTTAGTCCTGTCAATGGGTACGAAGTTAAGAGTTTACATGGTATAGATTATGAGAATTGTGGCCACTGCTGGTAAAAATTGCTCTTAAATGACACTTTCAAAGTGGTTAAGATTAGGACTAAATTAATTTTGAGGTGCTGATAGTATGTTACAGAGAAAGTGAAATACTCTGGATTAGGAAAAGGCACTTTGCATGTACAGCCAGGATATTCATTTTAGAATATTGTAATCATGAAGTTCGAGTGTAATGCTATCGTATATTTGTAAGGCTAGCTTTAGATGTCTTGAACCCTACAATGGCAACACTATCAAAGCCAGTGATGTGCCTCCCTGATTAGCTGTGTATTCTCGAAAATTTATAACCACCACTGTACTGATCTCAAAGACTGTACTACTTAAGACAATAGCTAAATTACCATAGCATCCTACTGTAGTCTTATCATTCCTAGATCTGCTATCATGCATTACTTGTTTTATGCATGTTCCTCAATTTTGTCAGTTTACAAATTCTATGGAATAGACAAGCATCTCCTAATGCCATCATTTTTTATCAATAAATAACCTTTGACAATTTAGACGACCCATATTCTGAATTACTTTGGTGTTTGTACATAGCGCATGGTTAAGCAGTAAGACAACCACTGCAGTATCTGCAGGTAGTCTTCTGTTACAAGAAAGCTTATTTCCAAAATGCACAAGTCTTAAAACATTTTCCACCAGTGTTAGAACCTTAGGACATTTTGCCTTCATTTGGGTGACAGTGTTGGGAGACAATCCCTCCATTGACTGCATGACTAGACATAAGTCATAGCATTCAGAGCAAATGGTCTCTTTTTGATGCCACGTGAGCTTTACGTCATGACATTCGATGAGACGGTGCTGTGCACCTAGCAAAAAAGACTCAGAAATCTCCAGATGAAAGCCACAAAAGCTGCCTTTTCTGCACAGTCCTAATGATTGATTCAACCGTAAATCATTATCTCTGATTCATCACCTTTGGAGATGCTGGGATTGTAAAAAAATTGTGGTTAAGCTCAGTCAATGAAGAACTGGATCTGTTTTTTCTAATAATGACAGAAATACGTATTATCTCCTGGACCATCAGCCTGGCATCAGACAGTTTCTGCATCATGTACCACTTCAACCTCTTCAGCCTTTATTGGTATGTTTGACAATGTACTATTGTTAACGGCTTTCAGAAAGGTTGATGACATACCGTTTCACATTTAGTAAACTAAGACTTCCCAGGAACAATTTCCATTCTCAGTAACGAACAAAATGTTCATTTTGCCCGGCCCAAAGATGAAATCTATTGATTTCTCATCAGTAGACCAAGGAGAGATAACATGCATTTCAAATACATCGAATTGATGTACTATGTGACATGTAGATGATTCAAAACGAGTCTTGAAGGAGAGTCTGTCCTGAACTGTAACAATTATGATTTCAATGTTTACAGTTCAGAGACCTTTTCTCCTGAAAACTTAATACGAGAGAAGAACCTTTTTCTAGCATACACATGAAACGATCCAGAAAACATGTACCAATATTTATATATTGTGATGCCAGCAATTGGTAATGGATTCATCAAACAAACAAAAAGACCAGCATAAGCCCAAGCGGAATGTACATGACATATGCCAATCAGAGCAGTACATGGTGCGGTAGATGGCGTCAAGGAACTAAATGATGGCAATGTTGACACTATTCAGCCTGAAACAAAGGATGAAGTTCAGGATTGCGAAGCAGATTGATCTGATGTCACGTGTTTGTAATCTCTGCCCCGAGCACGTTGAATATAAAATACATTACTACAGCAATATCTGCAAAACGTTTGCTTATTCTCAGAAAGAAGAGATGTTCCAGGAAAGGCAAATCCTGAAGTCTCAACACAATTGCCATCGCCATCAAAACCCAAGCACTTTGTCTCTTCTTCGGGGTGACAGTGTGGAAGGACCAACCACTTCAGACACTTGCTTGATCTGGCAGCTTGCTGTAAATTTGCCAGGGCCTTCAGACTAAATGTCCTCTTGGTGTGGTGCGTTTTTGTTTCTCGGACGATGGAACACCCAACAGGAGGGTGCAGTGCACCTGCTGAACAGCGCTGGAAATCAGCATATAAAATATGCAGATTCTTGTTTTCTTCTATGATTCTGGAAATAGACTCAACACCTTTGTCGTAGATAGGATTGAAATCGAGGTTGAGTGATGCCAGTGTAGTTCTGCTCTTTATTGAATTCTCCAAGATCAATATGCTCTCACAATCTAACTTATTGTGGCTCAAATCGAGAGCCAAAATATCCAGATATTCGATCATTTTTCCGAGCGAGGGACAGAAAGTTGAATCCAAATTGCAAGCTCTTAAAGCGATGTCATTCAAAGTTCTGTACTTTCCTTCAAGCAAGCTCTTTGCAAAAGCCTCAAAGTCACCCAAGCCAAATGTGCAGTCACAAATGTATAGCCCTTTCATTGAACCAGAATGACTGCAGAGACACCCAAGCATTGACATTGTACTATGAGACAATGTCGCATAACTTATATCGAACGTGAGCAAAAGATAACAGTGCTGATGCAAAAACCCAATGAGATTGGATACACGTTCTGAAGAGAGCAGGGTGCTACAGATACTTATTGCCTTAAGGGTTGACTTCTGATTATATCCGTTGCCATAGACTAGGTCAACAATAAAGTCAAGCTGACTCTCATGGGCCTGTATTCCCGGAGAAGCTGGTTCAATTTCCAAACTGAGAAGTTGGATATTAGTATCTTTTAAGAGTGAGTCACCAGTAGCGAGCTCACGCTTAAGAGCTGACTCAATTGGCTTCGCTCCTACCAAAAATTTAAAGCAGACTGTCGTGGCAGATGCATTATGTCGAAGGGCATCCAAGATCTCAAGAAAGCGATCAATAGAGGATTCCAAATGGCAAACTATGCATACATGGGAAACTTTGGCATGTCGTATCATGTGTGCGATGAACGTGAGTCTATTCATGAGATGGAAATCGGAGAAGTCGATGTGTATCTCCCCTGAAACATATTTTCCGGCATTCGAAACATCTTCAAAACTTTCATACAGAAGATCAACCCTTTCACCAGTTGACGAATGCTGCTCAGTTATTGTGCATTTTCCACTACGTCTGCAGGGAATCGCTTCGGTCAGCTTTTCTCGCGATGGAAATTCACGTGAACTTGAATTGTGGTGCACTTCTTCAAGAAAAGAAGCTAGCCTTCTTGTGCGCTGACTTCGCCATATAGACGTTAAAGGTGGCTTTACGAGATCAAGAATTTGAGGTATTTCCTCAGTTTTGGCTGATTTTAGCATGCCCATCGCAAATTTAAGCACTTCGCCTTTGTTTGGAAATTCAGCTGCAAGTTTTGATAAGATCTCAATACGCACTTCCTTGTCAAATCTCGCTATACGATAAGCAGCAAAGAATTCTTGTAGGGTTTTGTGCGGAAAAACGTATATCTCGTGTCGTCTGATACGAGATGAACTATGCTCTTTGGTTATGAAACCTAACAAGTAAAGGTAGTCATCTTTGTATTTCTCTTTGATGTCAGATTCCTCAAATGTGAGACAACCAGACTCAAAGCCTTCAAAAGCGATAGAAGATGTTTGAAACATCAATTTCTCACAGATCTTAGGGAGGTTGGAACCGCACATTTCTATGCCATTCTTTGCACAGAATCTCCTACATATACAATAGACCAATTCCTCATACAATTCTAGTCTTGTGTTAGGCAGTTTCCCTATATCTTCCCATAGGACACACATGAGGACAACATTAAGGGGGTTGTGAGCCAGGTCTTTAAGATAGGGAGAGACTTTCATTCCCTCTGTGAGACCTTTGTACGACAACTCGGGGTTTACACAATGAAAATATCTGCCGACATATTTGATGGCATTTTCTAAAGTGTAACCTTTAATGTTGAGGTGCCTGTCATACCATATGCCATAGCTGGCGCCAATTTTCATCCAATTATCCGGCCTACAACGCAAGTGAGTTAAGGCAAGGGTCCAGCGGGGGTTTAGACCGAATTTCGAGCTGAATTTCATTTCTCAAAAACTACTGGTCATATTTTGATGAAATTTGGTACACATGCGTAGTTTTGATAGCTCTTTCGGTTTATATCATTTAAGTTTGCATAAAAGGTGTCACGTGATCTTTATACCGACATTTACCCGCCAAAATCGATTATATTATGTATCAGCATATTTCATCTTGTAAACAACGTTTTAACTTTATTTTTTCGGCAAATGATGTTAGAGTAGTGTCAAGTCAATCGACTAATATACTTTACCAAGGAAATTTCGGCGTTAATATCCTGATATTACTGCCAAATACGTACGAATTGTCGGAAAAAATCAATTCTTGTTTGAATTTCGGTATTTTTTTAAAGGAAACATTACCAAATCATACATGTTAAAGGTATGGTTGTAAAGATCTTTTAAGGCTTAGTTTGAGGATTGCAAAGTTTCTGAGAAATAGGGCGCTCTACAAGTTGAAATTTTCGAAAGAAATTTGGTCGCTGTGTATGCGATCGGGCCATCTCGTAAGCCATCCAAAAGGTCATGACCCCATCGCCTACTCGCAGTATTACCGAAACGATTTGTAATTGTAGATTGGAAAGTGGCTTCATACATCATTCCGCTTGTCTTGTATGTGTTTAATGTGTTTTGTGTCTGTTTTGGGTAAGGTTGTTAGTGTAAAAATTACCAAATGTGTTGTTAATTTAAAATAAGCATGGCGAGACGTGGAAGTGTGTCTCAGACCACCTTGACCGTTTGACCCCACGTTTTGTAACCGGTTCGTTCCTCATAGAGGTACCAACTGTCTCTCCATGATATATCTCTTTCTTAATTTTATATTGTATCTATGTTGTTGATCTCTTGATGTCTAGAATACTCATGTTTGATCGTTTCGTGTCCGACTCTGTTCGTTAACGTTTGTTGCCTTGTTTCTTATGCCGTGGACTTTGGCCTTTATCAGTGTATCGCTAATGTTTGGATTTCTTTTGTATGCGATGATCGGTTGTTGGGGAATACATTCGTAAATGTTTCTCCTTTTCTGTATGTTCCAAGTTTCCACATAGTGCATATAGGCTATATTTTGTTGTGAACACGAGTGAGTGCTTTGTCAATTCGTTTGCTCGCTGGTGCGCTCGTTGCGAACTTCATTTGTGATGTGATGATGCACCTTTCCTGTCGTTATCTCACGTATGCACAGTGTTGTTCTATAAATATTCATAAGCCCTAATGCATATTCATGATAACGTTTGACGCCCATGCCTTAACCAACTTGCGAAGTGACAACCACCGTGCAGTGTCGCAACAACTTTCCAGTGAGAATGTTAAACAAATCGGTGTCAAAACCTTTGTGCATTTCATCTACGCCATCTACTACAATCAGATGCCTATGCTGTGTTTCTGATACATATGTTTTGAATTCTGACCTGGATACACAAGAATCCATGGGTATAATTTGGTCAAACAGAGCTTCCAAGACATTACCGTTCAAATGTTTGGCTTCGAGCAGTAAAACAAACTCGAAATTGGACACGGCATAGTTAGTTGTTGGTTGTGTCCAGTCTAAAGCTAACTTCCGACAAACAGTACTTTTACCAATTCCTGGTTTGCCGTATATAAGGACACGCTTTGGTACATCTTTCCTTGAAAGAGGATCAAACATCTGTTCCATTGATATCTCCCTGTAAGAAATAAGACGTGAATATATTAGATGAAAAAGGTGATAGGACAATAGGAATAATTATTAAATGTAAAGGTTTGCTTCAGGTAGTTTTACCTTCTCTCTCCTATTATTTCTAATCTGGTGTACACTTCTTCTTTCAGATCCAAATCATAATCAAGCCATGGTAGAGGCTGTGTCCTCCCAACTGTATGTTTATAGTGAAACTTTAGTTCGTCAATGACTTTCCCCATTAAGGTTTCCTGAAAGTAAGTGAAGAAAATATTTAAAAAACTGCAGATTTATTATTTTTTTTCAGGTTGCGTACAGCTTAATGTCAGATTTCAGGCGAGATAAGATATCACAGTTGACAAGCTTGCTCTTACTATATTAGTCAGGGAAAGCAACTTCCTGAGAAACGTTAGTATGTTTATCTTTAATTCCATGCACAACTTCTTTCTTGTGTCAAACACTTGCGGCATAAATTTTAAGTTTACCTTCATTGCCATGCTGGGTTAGTGTGAGTTGGCCACCTCCAGTCCGCCTCATAGCATATTTAATTTCAGTTGACGGAGTTGGTTGGTTATTTTCCCGACTTCTATGTTGATCTTCGATAGATTGGACCGGGTCTTTATTATTATCATCTCTTGCTTTATTTAAGTTGGCCAAAGCTTGGAGAGACTCAACAGATTTGGCCGTTTTCTTGCTCAATGCCATATGTTCACCGTGCTGTTTCTCAGCTTTCCTTTTTACGACTTTCAGACCATCAGTTATCTTTTTCAGGTTTTCATCCACACGCTCAAAATTCTCGGATGTGAAGTCTTTCAAAGAATCGACGATCAGTTTTGTCTGCTGGGTCAAAACCTCCTTCAAATGTCCCACTTCCTGATGGTTGAGTGTTCCATGGCGCCACTGGTTAATCCTTGATTGATCAGCACCAAGTCGAACCAAAATCTCTTCAAGTTCTTGCCATTTTTCAGTGAACTGGCTATCATTAATACCTGTGGTTGCTACATGACCATAGAGTTCATTTCGAAAGAGTCTCAAGCGTGCAAGGTCCGCTTCCATTGACACATCCGTAGGTGCCGGTCTGTTCACCCATCCTGGCCAGTTAGGTTGATGCAAGCCTCCATACAAATGACCGAGATTTCGGATCAAAAAGAGCATCAATGTTAGATCATAATCCTGAATGGAAGGTTGTGGGCCAGATTTCGGGAAAAGAAGCAGGAACTGCCTGTTATTTAAAATCTTTGGTACTAGAGCTTTCAGTATATTTTGATTTTTGCTAAGAACATTTACAAGAGTATCTGGTGATATTATTTTCAGAAACACTTTCCTCACCACTTCGGTACCTTCGTTGATGAGAAGGGCTGTCAGTCTTGCACCGTTTATAATATCCTCTGAATACACATTTTGTGGAGCAGCAGCCATGATTTAGGCGTCGTCATTCAAACTGTCGATAGAAAGAATTACTAAATATTTGAAAGTTTACAGGTTAGGAAAGATATTCTCTTATAATGTTTTCTCATCCTTCCCCATCGAATATTCGTTTCTGTTTCTGAAAGCGTAGAAGTGGTATCACTACCAGTCAGTTAACTTTGCAAAAGTTCACAGGTTCCTTTGAAAGATATGTTGTCAAGCAACTATATGGGTAGGCCTTCCTTGTACAATTGTAATGCTTTTCAAATCACTATCGTTATAATATCGCTGTGTTATAAGATTCTTGTTCACTCCAATGATGAATCTTTAAGCCCTAAGCTTGACATGTAGAATGCTTTAGCTGTCTTGGGTGGTGCGAAGGTGGATGAAAATATTAGAGGTCCAGTATGAGTCTGATAATCTAATTTGTTCTTTTATACGTGCATATATAGAGGGTGATTTCATTCGATAATGGTTCGAATGTAATGTGAAATCCCAAAATTCTTCTGTATGTGAAAAGCATTTCCTACCCGCAAAAGTATATGTGCAATACGTACACTGGAAAAGGCCGGCAGTGACAAAATTCTGTTGTTTGCCGGATGGTCTTACATCCAATGTGCCGAATGAAGTCGTGTGATACAGACAAGTGCAAATGTGAAGATAATGTCATCGTGTGAGCAATGGTTTATTAGCATTCAAACTAGGTAGAGACCTTCAATGGGAGATAGAGCAGTTGGTGTACATCAAAGGCGAGGGCATAGGGAATCTTTTAAGGGAGAAGGGAACACCAGTGAATTTGAAAATTAGGTCATAGGTTGCCTCCAAAAAGTTCATTCGAGATTTGATAGCTAACAGATTAGCTACACTGGTACGTAGGCATGCCTCAAGCAACTAGAAAAAATCACTTGTATTTAATGCTCAATTGCATATACCACCTAAATTGTTACTTTATTAAATAATGGGTGAACAGCTTCAATCATGTCATAATGTATGTCGATGCAGTATTTGTTCTAAAGGGTAGAACCAAGTCAGCCCGTAATTTAATTAAAACAGTTAAAATATTTGTAGTGTCCACTGCCAAAGTCTGTGTACCGCCAAGACCTGCACACATCAACCTCATGCATGTGTATCGTGGACTCTTGGTAAAAGACGACACAATGAAGTAAATGTTTCATATGGGTATTGTAAGGAAATAAAATAGGAGAGAAGGAACATTACCATTACCTGTGTATCAAGTCTTCTGAGCCGCTAGACCTATTACGGACACCGACCGAGCGCACAAAATGTCCCCCTTCTCCTGACTGTGTACGTCAGATCAGGTTAATTTTTAATGAACAGGGGCAGCGGTATCTGAATTATCATAAACAAAGTCCAGCGAAAACTGCATTTAATTATTAATTTAAGGGGGCGCTGCACCCAACACAGCGTATTTTGCCCCCAAATCACTTTTTTTGCAAATATTAATTCAATTTCAATTAATTTGTTAACCCAAGATTTAAAAATTGGTTGGGTCCACCTTTTAGCTTGTTAAGCATAGCAGTCGTAAGTTGCATTATAAAGAAGAGTTGATTTGTGCAAATCAATGTAAATTCGCTTTCCTGGCTTCTCTTTTCCCCTAATGTCAAGATTTCCAAAGAATTTACTCCACTCTGGCTTGGTGAAAGTTTTTTAAAATGTTCAAAATGCTATATAACAAAACGACTATTTTGTTTGGCAATAAAATTCTTATATTTTGAATAAGAGGCATTTTAATTTCGCTTATCATATTTTACTCACTTTTTTGAGTGTCCGTCTGTCAACCCATGTCATTTTAAAATAAGGATATATCATGCAAAATAAATATAGTCGTTTTTTCCTACATATATCCTTCTTTGAAGTGAAATATTACATTTCAGAAAATAGTGTCAAGTTTTTGCCTTAAATCAATTTTTATCATGAATACCAAAATTGAGGTTTTTTACCCCAAATATACATCCCATTCATCCTTCGAGTAAACTATTGCTACCATACTAAACTTTAGATTCTCTGCTTCTTGAAAATATACTTATAGTGTGAGGTTTCCTTGTCATCTTAGATGAGAAAAATTTCTTTGAAAAAACTGTGTTGGCAACATGCAGCTCCACTTTAAAAGAAATATATTACATTAAAATGTTGCAACAACATTTTAATGTAATATATTTCTTTGCTTTGACTGTGTCAGTTTGTGCCCCTGTTTACCCCTACTATCTATGTATAATATTTCAATGAAAGGTCATATTTAATAGTTTCTCACCCTAATTTCCTCAGATAGTTATTGCTACAATTATAAACGAGGAATATCATCTGACGAAACGATATGGTAAGACGGTCTTTCACCTTGTGCATCGTTAAGGCTGTGTTTAGTCAGGGTGATAATTCTACGCACAGTCGGTAGTAATGCCTAGTGGGAAGATTCACGTGTGGTATGTTATCGTTGAATATGAAGTAGTGTATTTGGTCGGTGACGGGTAGCTGTACACATACTTAAGGCTTGTGTCATAAATTAATAATAATAGGTTGTGTTTATTAATTATAATTGCCAAGTTAATATATTGCTGGTCCTGCCCCGAGAATCAGCTAGGAAACACTGCAGCATGTCTGTATTTAGTTGAACAAAATATTATATTACAAATGCATGCATCATGAAGGAGATGGTGGTAAAATTTCTGCAAATGAGCGTTCATAGCGTTTGGGGATGTAAACATGAATTCAATGGTGGCTTCTTTTTTCTCTGTTGACTTGATTGTCGTATTTCTTGCTGAATACAGGTGTAATATTACGTTACACATTTGCTTATTTTTCAAAGTTTCTTTCGAGCCTGTGTCAATTCTTGCAAATGCACAAATACACAAAAATATACACTCACAAGAACATGCAATATGGCGCCAAAACATAGTATGTTTTACACTCAGACTGGAGGCTATTAATCACACAGTCATCAGTCGAGCTAGACCGTTAATAAAACTTGAGTCACCTTTTTGAAAAGCACTCACTTCAAATATCCCTGACGAAGTATATTTTAGGAGTCCAAAATTGTTCTTAGTTCCTTTTGAGTTTTTATTGTACAAAGTTGCTCTTTAAAGAGACAAAGCCCCTTTTTTCACCTTTTTTGTGATATCAAGAAGACATGGAATGCCTGAATAAAGTCACTCATTGTAAAAACTAACGACGGCACATAACTGCAAACGTGTCAAAAATCACCCTTTAGCTGAACGCAAACAGACTATTCATTTGTGATATTCAGAAAAATATGGATTTTACCTTTTTGACTGGCTTTCCTATGACAGATAAACACTGTCAAAATTTAAGGGAAAGCTGTTGTCCAACGTTTATTATAACAGTGTGTGTTCAGCCATGTACGGTGAGACTTGTGCATGGACACTGATATCTTGGTACAGTGTAAAAATATTTCCCTGAATGAATGTGTTATTTTATTTAGCTGCAAGCAGAGTTGAAGTTGTGCACAGCTGACTAGTATTTCAGCATGTTTCAACAACATAAACTACATTGGATTAGTCATTCCCTCGTGCACATTCCAAAGTTGGAACTGAAA
>LD372328.1:0-12221 GCA_001465055.1 Ptychodera flava
ATTTACAGGCCTGCAAATTTTAACAGTCGGGACCTTAACCTAAACGAGAACAAGAGCTGAACTCTTGTTGACCGTCGCATCTGTGACAAGCCCACCGTGAGCACAGTCAAACACACCAATGCACTACCGTACACACAACCGCAAGCTACCAAAATATGAATAAAAGTCTGGAGTTGCCATCCCATCTTATTATTACTTCTCAACATAAATTGCCTCGTTCAAAATCTGTATATAAAAATTTGAATTACACCATGACGCTTGTAGATAAATGTAGTAGAGATCAAGTTGAAAATTGTCCACCGTTTATTATAACACACATCTTTCCTATCAACAGCTGGAAGTGGAACAGGCTGAGGGTCATGTTAGCATAAACACCAAAGTAGTATTCTCGCCGCAAAATTTTCAGTTTGGCGTTATTAAACCTCACATGAACATTGGCACTTTTAAAAATATGTGACCGTGAAGACATGTCTAGCCAAATTCTCGGGAAGAGATAAATTAAAATTGACATGATGTAAATATCGGGCACACTGGCACCCGAGGCCGGGCGGCTCAGCTGGCCATTTCTGTGACGGTGTGATCAGCTACGCTTCCGCAGGTTTTTTCTTGATTAAGTGTCAGAGATATAAAGCATAGAGTTCATTGTTTCATGACTGCAAAATTCTCAAAGAAGCTAAAATATTTTAGGGGAGACTTAGTCGAGCAGAAGGGAACAGATGACGACAACGCGACTGCTTTGTCAACAGTATCAGTATGAAACTTCTTTGCTACACGTTGTGTCACTGTTATTGGCAGCGCCGTGCTGTATTATACACAACCTATCGTTCAGTCTCGCAAAGAGTCAGTCAATCACTACGTAAACTTTTTAGGAATTTAAAATTAGATATCTCGTAACGTTACTAATTATAGAGTCACACATACATGAGGTGTAGTACTTGTATTTATTTATTTATTTATTTATTTACAATCACTTTCGTAAAGCAGCTGAATCGGCGTTCAGTCCTGGTGGATGTACACACGGCCCCCGCATCCCCTTGACATATTTTGGGCAACCTGTCGCAGTCTTGCTCCTGTTCTCGCTCTTGTCCACAGTTGATGATGATACACGTGAACGCTTTCTGGTGACAATAGTCGTACTGGTACGGCATTGCGATCACATAATCGATGTAGTAGCTCCAGGAATTAAAGTCTATCTATCTTACCATACATCTGGCTTCCGAACCATGTTTATTCGACGCGAAGTCACGGTACTCGAAAATGTGCACCCCAGAAAACGCTTGTCTGAATGCCTCTTTTCCGACCCTTTCTTGTAATTTTGGCAAATGCGGCTAACACGGCATCCTAAAATGTAATAAACTGGCTATGGCTGCGGTTACTTCAGCCACCAAAACCGTAACTTCTCACCATGTTGAAGCCACAGCGGTAAGCATTCGCTATGGCCGAGGTGAACACACTCACTCGTACGTTCTATTAGTTACGTCATTTCCGGTGGCAATGCCCGCAAATTCCGAAACGACCCGAATGGCAGCCCAACTTCAAAGTCGCACAACATATTGCATTTTTATAATATTTAACCGCGTCGTTTCCTTGGGGTGATGCATTTATTTGATAAAGTAGGGATGGCAAAATCATATAGCATGGCTCATTTTAAGCAAAATTAACTTTGAATTTATGCGGGACATACACATTAAGCTAAGAGTCAAAGAGGTGAACGTATTCTCAACAGAAACTAACTAAAAAGCCACACATTGTAGATTAAGTGTCTCTCTCAGTCTAGCCAGAGCGGCTGCCCCATGCTGGTTTACTGTAATTAATCAATGAGTCGGTGACTGTCAAATACCCAAGCTAATCGTGTGTTTTGTACGTGGATTGTGTCCGTCTCATAGGCTGAGTTGCTGTAGCTAGGTGAAACGCACTGTATGAGTTACCCAGTCGATGTCATAAGTATTAAAATTACCATCATAATAGAAAAAATGGTTTTGAAATTAAATCCTCCATGTTGTACGGCACTCATTATTGTGAAGGTTGCCCTTTCATAAACTGAGTAGCAGGTCTAACGATCCAAAGCTTCACACGCATCACACGACGTTTGTCCAGTGAAACTGAAAGAGTGATTTGTCGTTTGTAGATTTTCTCGGCGAGGTTAAAACACGGAACACATTTAACACCGTTTACATAAATCTACGCTGATTTCAACCGAATAGGGTGACATTAGATACTATGTGAAAAGTTTATTTGTCTAGATTACAAAGTATCTATACCAGTAGAAAGTCATGTATCCTGTCAGCTGTTTGAAGTTCAAGTTGTGAATTTAATTTTGTGTTTGTGTGAATAAAAAGTTCCAGTTCTGTCCTCTAAAGAACCCGAAATTGAGGCACAGTGACTGCTACGAATTAAATATATTGACCCCCATACGATGTTGAGAAGCGGCGGTTTTAATAGGTAACGAGCACAAGCAACAACAGAGAGGCTTGGCCGTCCGGTATTATTGCGATGTGCTTTCCAAAGCTGGTCCTGTAACGCCTTAAAATGATGACATTTTGACCTTTTACCGATATTTAGGATTTTATTACTTTAACCTTTTACCGACTTTCATAACTTGTATAACTACTCTTTCACGTTGTAAGTACACGAGTGACATTACGTGCAATGAACGTATGTCACATGAAGTCAAAACGTGATATAATTTTGGTTGAAATGTATAAAAGCTGATGATTTTGATAGTTCGAGGAGGATCTGAGAACTTTCGGGAGAGTCTTTGCTGATCAATAATTGTATCCTGAGTACGGACTTGGTGCCGCTCTGCCTTAGTAATAAAGATCTGAAGTGGTGAGTTAAACTGATTACTTGGTGTACGTTCCAGTTACTGAAAGTATTACGATTCCCCGTAGTACCTCTCGATTGTGTGACTTTGAGTGAGTGACGATCCATCGACGACTACAAGTTACGAAAAGTCAGTCGTAACAAATTGGTGGAGAATCCGGGTAACTGGTGAAACACCATATGATTTTGAGATCCGGACGAATAAATCAACGACAATGTATCAACATGGCAGAACAAGCCGAGGCACTGTTGGATCAGCAATACGACCAGATTGGCGGCCTTCAATGACGCATGGGGTCTGCGTTCCAACGCATGGAAGACATGCATGACAGGGACCGCAGAGAACGGGCCAAAGAAATGGACAATCTAGGTAGGCGAATTCATACTGATAATGGAGGGGTCCATATTATGCCAACGAAGTTTACCGGGAGAGAAAGTGACTGTCCTCACAAATGGTTAAAAAAGTTTGAGATGTTCTCTAACTTGAAACGGTTAGCGATTGGTAACCGGATTGATGTATTCGGTCTTCTTATGGCCGATGAGGCTGAGCGATGGTTTACGTCTCAGCGTGACGACGTCATACAGAACTGGGACGTCCTGAGGGCTACTTTTGTAGAACGATTTGGGAAGAAGGGACCAAGATTGAGGAACGACCGAGAAATCCGTAGTATTCAACAGGGGATCGGCGAGACGATAGAAGCCTACGCTGGACGCTTGAAAGACAAGTGTGACAGGTATGGTCGGACTGACGCTGAACTTTTAAGCTTTTTTCTGCAAGGGTTACGCCCTAAGCTGATGAAGTTCGTCGTGGGAAGAGATCCCGAAGATTTCAAGGCAGCGTTCGCGTTCGCCAGAACTGGGGAATTGGTGGTCGATTTGCCGGATGAAGATCGACGATCAGCGGCATCGCACGAATCAGAGTTAACCAAAGTCATGATGATGCTAGTCGAACAGAATCGACGACTGATGGAAGAAAAGAACGGAAGCCAGCAAGCGTCAGCAGCGGCAACGGGGCTTCAAGCAGCGGCAACGCCTAGGGAAGATACGGTACGTGACCATTTTTCAAATGGTTTTGATAATTTTAGTCAAGGACAGACGGGAAATAGATATGACGCTAATTTTAAGGGTGGTCCACGAAGTTTTCGCCAGGGGAATGGGAATGGAAATGGAAATGGTAATTTTATATGCTATACGTGTGGGATTGCGGGTCACATAAGTTCAAATTGTCCCCGCCGAGTTGCTAAGGTTTGTTACAATTGTAATCGGCCTGGCCATATTGCACGCAATTGTTTCGCTGGAGGCAGAAATTCTCAGCGAAAAAACGAATAAGGCCGGCAGGTTTTAGAAATGGATCTGGAAATTTTAATACCTGTGAACGGCGAGGGACGGGGAGTAATAATGTTGTAAAGAGTATATGTAATTTGAATATTAATGATCAATGTATGCAAGGAATAAATGTCACAGTAATTAATGTAAATGTAATGAATCAATGTATATCAGCGATTGTAGATACTGGGGCCGCCATTACTGTTGCCCCTATGCGATTATTATCAGAAGTACCGAAGTTACGCCACATTAAAATTCTTAAGTCTAATTATAAAGCTGTAAAATTAGCCGATGGTCGACAAATACCTGTGAAGGGTGTTATAAATGTGCGTGTTATTATTGACGGTAAGAAAGCATTGATGTCGATTCATTTAGTTGAAAATTTGAAACAGAAATTAATTATTGGTGTTGATTTTTTGGCGAAATACAGAGCAATTATAGACGTGGCACAAAGAAAGTTGAAACTTCGCTCCTCCCTCGTTGTCAAGGCTGCCCAGGGGTTTGTTATTTCACCTCGGTCTGAACGTAAAGTTCCTGGCCAGTTAAATTGTAATATGCCCGACAGAATTGTTGGACAAACTGAAACAACTAAAGCTTTAATACACTTGGGAGTTGCGACAGCGCGGGTTGTAACTGTCACCGACAGAAACCAAATCCAAATAAGGCTGGTGAATTTGACCGACAGAGATGCATATGTTAGAAAGGGGACCAAATTGGGGATTTTCTGCCCGCTTCCTGAGGGAGCTTCTATTCACAATTTGGATGTTGAAAATGACACCCTGCCTAATGATTTAACAAATGACACCCTCAAACGACATTTCTTGAGTAAATTTGACTTTAGTGGTTCAGCCCTGGATGAAGATCAAACAAAGAGTTTACACAATGTTTTATGGAAGAACCGTTTGGCGTTTGTTGATGATGATAAGAGATTAGGTTACTGTGATGTGATCAAACATCGTATTGAGTTAGTCCCAGGGGCCCAACTTGTAAAGATGCCACCGTTCCGAGTCGACCCGGAGAAACGGAAAGCCATTGAGAGGGAAGTTGATAATTTGTTAGCGCAAGGTATAATTTCACCGAGTACGTCCCAATTCTCCAGCCCTGTCGTACTTTTGAAGAAACCATCAATAACGAGTATCGTTTCTGTGTTGATTACAGAAAGGTTAATTCTTTGACTAAACCCGACGTTTTCCCCATACCAAATGTGATAGAATCACTGGAAATGATAGGTGATCAAAATCCCAAGTATTTCTCTACTTTGGATATGATGTCCGGTTTTTGGCAAATTGCAATTGACGAGAGGGATGCACATAAGACTGCTTTTGTTTGTCATGATGGATTGTATGAATTTAATAGACTTCCCCAGGGTATGAGAAATTCAGCGAATTCTTTCCAGCGCACTATGCAATTCTTTTTTCGGAATATGTTATGGCGGCATGTGTTGGTGTATATCGATGAGTTGATTATTTTTTCACGATCATTTGAGGAGCATTTGCAACATCTTGACGCAGTATTAACTCGCCTTCGTGAGGTGGGGTTGAAACTTCGTCCACAGAAATGCTTTTTCGGTAGAAAACAAGTGAAATTTCTAGGGCACCGTCTTGATGAGGGCATATCAGTAGACCCGAAAAAGGTAAGTGCTGTGCAAGATTTCCCTGTCCCTAAGAATGTTTCTGAAGTACGAGCATTTTTAGGTTGTGTTGGTTTCTACCGTCGGTTTATCAGGGATTTTGCTAAGATCGCAGGCCCTTTGTATAAATTATTGAGAAAAGATGTAAAGTTCTCTTGGCGCAAGGAATGCCGTGAGGCTTTTGATTGCCTTAAACTAGCCTTAATCACCGCTCCCGTCCTTGGATATCCACGTTTTGGCGAACCTTTCAAATTGTATACGGATGCGTCAACATATAGTGTTGGTTTCGTGCTTGCGCAAGAACAAGACGGTGTGGAAAGGCCCATTGTATACAGGGGGTGTTCCCTCACAGCCGCCCAGCAACGCTATACCACTACCGAACGCGAAGCAATCGCAGTAATTAACGGTCTTTCTCAATGCGACCCCTATTTGCGTTCGACAAAGTTCCAGATTATAACGGACCACGCAAATCTCCCTTATTTGTTTAAAATAAAGAAACCGTCAGGTAGAATCGCGCATTGGATTCTTAAGATACAGGGTTACGATTATGAGATTGTCCACAAACCGGGAAAGTCTATTGCTCATGCTGATAGATTATCGCGACGGAAATATGCTGAAGTGTGCGATGATAGTTCTGATTTCAGTTGTAAAGATGGTTTAGATAATACACAGGCGGAAACAAGTGCTGATACGGACGCCGAAAGACAGGTAGCTACTTCACACGATAGTAATGATGCACTTGCAGGAGATCAAGATAAGTCGGTTGCCCAAGTTAATGAGATAGAGGTCGTTTCAGATAATGATGTCGTAACGGACATACGACAATTGTATGAAGGAGACCAGGCTTTGACGCATGAGCAACAAGCGCCCGACACAGATAACCTAGACCCCCCAAAAATAATGACACTAGTACCGATGAAAGTCAGGTAGGGGAACCAGATGCCACGGAACAAAGAATAGTGAGTGTACAGAGAGAAGATCGAGAGTTAAAACCGTGGTTTGATTTCCTTGAAAATGGTGTATTGCTGACAGACGACAAATTAGCAAGACATATTGCTTGTGATAGTGATAATTATGTAATTATCAATCGTGTACTCTATCACTATTGGAATGCGACCGGAAAGGCAGCGAAAAAGGAGAAATGTATTAGGCAGTTAGTTGTTCCGAAAGCATTACAATTATATGTTCTCCGTAGGATGCATGATGACGCGACCGCTGGTCATCAGGGCGTTAGTCGTACATTGGAAACGATCAGGTTGCGATATTACTGGAAAAATATGATCAAAGACGTTACTGAATATGTTAACTCGTGTGTTCCTTGCCATTCGCGCAAGCGTGGTCTTAGGGGAAACGCCCCTCTGCTCCCACTCCCAGTAGCGTCAGTTATGCAATGTATAGGCGTTGATTTCTTAGGTCCCTTGAAACCGACCGCTCAAGGCAATCAATATTATATGTTTTATTGTTCACTGAATATTTGACTAAGTTTAGCTTTGCTTTTGCAACGCACAATATGAAGGCTGAGACGGTTGCTAAGATATTGCTTGAACAAGTCCTGTGCATATTTGGTTTCCCTAGTATTATTCTCTCAGATCAAGGATGGGCTTTTGTGTCTTAAATATTAGAAGAAGTTTGTCGATATTTCGATATTACGAAAAAGGTGACCTTGCTGTACAATCCTAAGTGTAACGGGGCAGTTGAAAGACTGAATTCTAGCCTTTTAAGCATGTTATCCATGTATGTATCTGAAAAAGAAGACGATTGGGATGTATATTGGGCTTCGGTTATGTTTGCTTATCGAGCCGCCCCGCACGAGACTATCAGCATTAGTCCTTTTAGAGCCATGTTCGTATTCGAAGCACGACTTCCGGTAGACGTAGAAATTTTACCCCAGCCACGTAAAACTCGAAATATTAGTTTGCATTTAAAGGATTTGGCAGAAAAGAGAAATGTCACCATCGGTTTGGCAAAGGAGAATATAGCGAAGGTGCAAAATGCAATGAAGGAAAGATATGATAAGAAAATACGCAGGGTAGTAAAATTCAAGGTAGGGGATACTGTTTACTTATACAGTCCAGCCGTAGCAGTAGGCCGAAATCCGAAATTTCGTCATCCTTACAAGGGACCGTACAGAATTAGTGCGCAAGTTTCACCGGTAAATTACCGTTTAGAATACATTGACGATAATAAGCCGTACCCTAAAGTTGTACATGTAAATAGATTAAAGTATGCGCATATACGACCAGAGCGATTGATAGAGCCACAATCTGTTCAATATAGCGCTGACGATAGTGACGTTAATGATGATTTAGACCGAGTCACCGAACCGCAAAATCAAACTCCGGTAGATTATCATATGGATTCCAATACAGAGATTTATTATAGTTCTAGTGAGACGCCTTTAGATTCGTCACCTACTGTGAACAATGGTAGACGATATCGGCGCCACGTACGTAAACGCGCAGAGGAACGTCTGAGCAGACTTTCTAATTCTCAAAGTGACGAGGAAAGTACAGATAGGGGGATAAGCCAATATTTCGGGATCGAGAGAATAGTAAAGGGCAGGTATCGTAACGGTAAATTGGAATTCCTCATAAAATGGCACGGGTATGATGACAAACATAATACCTGGGAACTGAAAGAAAATCTGAATGACGCCGCATTGACAAGTTTACGGAGAAACCCAGTACCAATCTCTGGCGCTCCGAGCGATAAAACAAAAGTTAGGCGACAATAAAAACTATGGTTCGAATAAATAAGAACAATGCGATGGTGATATGCGATATTTGTCACCTAAGATTAAGATGCTACAGTAAACACTTTCGTGGGGTCCATTATTAGTTTAACTGTATTTAATGAGTTCCTTAACCCCCTGACGTAAGATGAAAGGTCCATACCCTTTGCAATAGTATGAAGTTCGAAGGCTGTAAACCAGGCCCTGGATGACAAATTGTGTAAATTGACATTGTCGGGATAACGTTATGATACGAGATAGCTTTAGGTGTAGTTAAATCGAACGCTTTCTAGCATCAAAGGTCACAATGGCAAGGGTGTACTTTGGAAAACCACTTTTTATTAGGTTGATACTCTGGACTAATATGCAAACGAGGTATCTTTCTTTTTTGTGTGAAGTGTTGTTGTTTTGTTTTGTTGATGAAGTGTTGAAGTTGTATTTTGTTGTTGATGAGGTACGCGTACAGGAATTTTGGATGTTTTGTTGTTTATTCTCCCCTCAGTTGGCTAAAAATGCCAGTGCTAGTGATCCGTAAGTGATACAATTGTCCATAGATTTGACCGAATGGCCTGAGGAATTGAGTTTTTGGAGATGTCGCGATATTTCGGTTCATCGCGTTTATTTTTGGAGTTTTTGAAGTTTTGATGATGTTCTGTGTTGATGTTTCGTTTTGTTGTTTTCATTTTTGGAGATAGAAAGAGCCTCGTATTTTGGCACGGAAGTTGCTATATTTGCTGCAGTCTAGTGATGCCTATCGGTCGTTGTTATGGTTACCCTACGCCTTTGACCGCGATATCCAAGATATCAGTGACCTTGTTCAAACTAATAATGCTATGTAGCCCGAATCAATATTGATGTACGAAATGACTTGATCCCAACAACAGACTGACTCTCCCCAACGACTCGAAACTGTCCAATTGCTAGATGCTGCGCGGACACGATCACCACCTTATTGGCAACTGTGATTTTGCTCGGTGTTTAATTCCTTTGATATTGAAATACAATGACGTTATTGATTCTGTCTTTGTAAGTTTAATTTCAAGTATTGTATCGTTTTCATTTAATTCTACTACCGATTGTATTATTACTGGTTTCTCAATTTATGCTTCTGATCATTATTTTAGTTTTCCGATCGTTGACTGTATACCCTTATTTTATTCATTTGATTTATTATTTTGTTATTATTGAGTATATTATTAGTATTATTATTGCTGTATTCTCATTATTAGCATTATTTTATTATATTATTACCACCACTTCATTGATTTTTCTAATTACAATTTTATAATCACTTTAATTTTCAATCTTTTATTCCTATTCTTGTATGTTTATTTTATCTTTAATCGCTCGTTAATTCAACAGTTTTATCGATTTATGTATCTGATATTTTATAAATTTTAGTGTTCCTTCCTTGTATTTTATCAATTTTATTTCGAATTCCTTGTACTTACTTTCTCATTTTATTATTTTCTAGATATGATTGATTGATTCTGCTCTTTGATTTGTCCAGCGAGGACGCTGGTTATTAAAAAGGTGGGAGAGTGTAACGCCTTAAAATGATGACATTTTGACTTTTACCGATATTTAGGATTTTATTACTTTAACCTTTTACTGACTTTCATAACTTGTATAACTACTCTTTCACGTTGTAAGTACACGAGTGACATTACGTGCAATGAACGTATGTCACATGAAGTCAAAACGTGATATAATTTTGGATGAAATGTATAAAAGCTGATGATTTTGATAGTTCGAGGAGGATCTGAGAACTTTCGGGAGAGTCTTTGCTGATCAATAATTGTATCCTGAGTACGGACTTGGTGCCGCTCTGCCTGAATAATAAAGATCTGAAGTGGTGAGTTAAACTGATTACTTGGTGTACGTTCCAGTTTCTGAAAGTATTACGATTCCCCGTAGTACCTCTCGATTGTGTGACTTTGAGTGAGTGACGATCCATCGACGACTACAAGTTACGAAAAGTCAGTCGTAACAGTCCACGGCCGCATCAGCCGAATTTTAGGGGCCATCAAATTTGGCAGGACACATTTCGAAACCTTTTGCCACATACTACAGATTAAAGTAAATGCATGCTACAAGTTTTCCGATTTTTGCTCTTCATAATTGATACATTCTCTGTACATGTTCGTATCCTCGCAAATTGTGAGATTTTATGACCTGCATTTTATTACCTGTGTGACGTAGAACAGGACACATAAGAAATCCGAATTACCCCTGTTGTACGTCATCAACCGGAACTTTTTTCGTGCATAGTACCGTTTATACATGCAGGCGTCGCGAGACAAACAGATTTGTTGTGATCAATGCCGTGCTAGCTCGCACGTTATTTTTACAAAAAGGTGACCCGATAAAACTAGACATGGAAACATAGAAGGTACATTTGTCCAACGAAATTTCGAGTAGCTAATACTGTAGCTTTTCCCGAGAATCGAATGGAAATACCGACGATCCTTTTTATTTCAATGGCTCAGTAACGTCGCGGCTCCAGTCGAGTCGTAAGGCTCATGTGGACGTTGTACCTGGCGATCCCGGTTGACGATAAAACCGACTACACCTCAAAGTAAGTTAAACTGACTAAATGAGTACAGTATAATCTTCGGGAAAGCGACATAGGAGGCACAAGCATAAAGTCATTCGACCAACAAAGATCAGTTTCCTTCATAGCACAAAATTCCGTAAATTCTCGCTCGGAATCAAACTTGCAGCGCGGCATAAGCTTAAGGCTGTAGGGAAGACATAAGCTGTCGAGCTGTGTGCAGCGCTGTGGAATCCCATGTACTTCGGAAGTTGACTCAGAAAACACTCAAAACAGAGTTTCCGTCAAGTAGCAAAATTAGGATGTATCCAGGGCGTGATATGTATAACTGCAAACATCAAAGTCCGTAAGACAAAAACATTGACGACCGAGATTGGGATTGACGAGTTGACACCGGCAGAGACCGGTGACTGTACACCCAGTGTGTCATCGAACGGAATCTTTCGCGCTCGCAAAGGTCGTAAACGTGTGATATTTTGAAAGCCACGGCATCTCTGAGAATGAGAATTACTGTTTCGATTGTGTCGTTGCATTTACTTCATAAATCTATTTATAAATATTCTAAGTAACTCTGAATACTATGACTATCCCTCGCTAGCACCGTGAAAGCCAAGTCCGCCGATGGCCACCTCGCCTTGGCAACGGTAAAGCGCGAGACAATGATTGACATGTTCACGCGACCGAATCCGTATGTCTGGTTGGTGGAGATACCATTCGATGTATCAAATTTCAGCTTGATGGAATTTATGAATGAAAGTATCTCCTGGGTGACGGGCCGCTTTACTCTTTAAATGAAAGTAATCCGCGTAAGTAAAACACAAATCGCGACGAAATCCACGCAATTTGTTTCGATAATTTTGATCCACCTACGTCAAAAGAACAATTAGAAGACTGTTCATGTGATAAATATGTAATCCCATGGTATTTTTCTCTGTTTGACGTCATCGTATACGAGTGTTTTTTTGTGGAGCCGTACAACTTCGGGCCAAAGGCGAGAAGTTGTGCGGCTCCGCGAAAAACACGAGTTTATATAAAATCACTATATTAGCGCCGTCAATAGCCCTTTTACTTCAAGTATTAGAAGATTCAATATCAAAATCGCTGTATTAGCGCCATAAATAGCCCCATTTACAGGTAAACGAAATTTTACTATGACA
>LD372328.1:15819-27029 GCA_001465055.1 Ptychodera flava
GCGCAGGAAGAATTTGCCGGCCCACCCCCGGCCATAATAACTGGACGCTCCCTTGGCAGTTTGTTAAATCAAATGAAACCTACAGAATTTACCCATGAAGTTTCATCTAATTGTATGTATTCAATTTTGATAGAGGCCAGTAAATATGCATGGTTATCAAACATTCGTCATCACTGTAACACAAGTATGACCAATACTAGTTTATCTTACACGATCGATCAAATCCACTGCATGAAGTTTTGATATATACAGCTAATTATAGAAGTTCATTCAATAATCAAAATGCAATGAACTTAAAACCTTCGCTGCAACCAATGCGAATGTTTGCCTGCAATAGACTTGTGTTTCAGATTTTTGTTTTAAAAGTTACTTGAATAAGTATAATAGCCTAATTTACCTAAAAAATAAATAAATACATAATTTAATGAATCAATAATTGGATATATTGGTGAATGAACAAAAATCGACTATTAAAAGGGTTAAATCAGATAAATAATTTACGATACACAACTTCCGATTGTTCATTATTTCTACCTTTCTTTCTCATATTCCTCAGTAACGATTGAGATGCAGGGCACCACGGGTATGCAATAAACACGATGAATTTCAGTCGGTTGAAGACGTTTTCGCCCATGTCGCATGCATATGCCTCGCAGTTCATGGAAGGGGTTTCCCAGGTAATGCAATTGAATCGGACAGATGTTTTACTTGACGTTGGCTGTGGGGTAGGCTCTCTGACAGCACTTTTGTCGAAACGAGTTGCAAGAGTAACAGGTAAGAGTCAAGGCTAGACCAGGCTAGATAATAAAAGTTGTTTTACAAAGTACAAGGATTTACATCCTAGTGCATCGTTAAGTGGAGGTATTAGAGGGATTATTAAGAATTGCCCCCGTTGGGAAAAGTGAACGTAGAATGGTTTGCGCGCTCCTTACATCAACATCGAGAAATCAATGATTGTTACAGTGATAACATGGTAGCAATTAGCTAATTTCGATAAAGTTTATCGTAAAACAGATTTCAGGTTTAAAATTAGTTGACAGTCATCTCACATTGATGCCACAGCAAAATCTTCAGTTAAAAACATAAATTTTCAATCTCCCACAAAAACAACAGCATGCCGGTTGGATTTACAACATGTCCTAAGACAATTGCAACACGAAATCGCCCCTTCAAATTGAAAAGGTCGTCAACTAGATTGCTAGCCAGCTATCCCAAAAAGTCACATGCTATATGTAATGTGCAATGTTTTATTTGAGTATGTCAGAGACTGTGAGAAATCATAAGAGCGTTTGTCAGTATTGCGACTAAGCTTCTTCATAGGTATCTTTTGGCGCTCGAAGCCTTTTCAAGGTGAAATTTATCTATCTGGTAGCTTGGGCAAAAGAGGCACTATGAAAGAAGAGGAAGGCACAAATATTGCATTGTAGTCCTCAATGTGATAAAAAGCTGTATATTTGTTGTGTGTTATTAAATATTGTGTACAGAGATATCGAATAAAAACGAGTGATTAGGACAAGTATTGAGCACGTCAAGAAAATCAATCCTCTGAGTCTACAAACAACTGAGCTCATAGACAAATTTAAGAGTACATTTTCTGAAAGCCTAGATATAAGCGCTAACATGCTTTGATTCCGAATTTGAAATAATTGTGTGAGGGTAAATGTAAATATACTCTAAACAATTGGTTTCTACGTTGCCCTGAATACATACTTAGTTGTTTGTTGTCAAGGTTACGATTTGTGTGTGCGTATGTGTATATATATGTCTGTCTGTCTGTCTGTCTGTCTGTCTGTCTGTCTGTGTATGTATGTATGTATGTATGTATGTATGTATGTATGTATGTATGTATGTATGTATGTATGTACGTACGTACGTACGTACGTACGTATGTATGTATGTATGTATGTATGTATGTATGTACGTATGTATGTATGTATGTATGTATGTATTTATGTATGTATTTATGCATGTATGTATGTATGTATGTATGTATGTATATATGTATGTCATTGATTCAAAGCTAAACTAATTATATGATCATAAAGACACTTTAGAGAAACGCCACATTTGAAGGAAATCTGTCAATTTGGAATGATACCATAGAACAAGTTTCTTGTGCCAGCTATTTAGGGGTTCCAATAGACTAATCTTTGTCATTGAAATATCGTATCAGGAAGGTTGCTGAAGTAATTGCACCCAAAATTTGGTATTATTACACGACTACGACACTATAAACGTTCCAAAATCCATTCTCTTTCAACTATATAATGCGTTCATTTCACCTCATATAATGTACTGTTTGGAAGTCGGCGGACACAATTTTTCCAGCTACTTAGAGCCAATTTTTCTCCTTAAGAATTGGATTGTTTGCTCAATAACCTTTTCTCATTTCATTGCTCATTCCGTATGTTTGTCTATGATTTGAAAAATAGCAATGTTCCTCATACAGTTGAAAAGTATGATGAGATTCCAAAGCACTCGTATCCAACGCGTTTAACACAAGTTGAAAATTTTCGTATCCCACGCTCAAATTTGAGATTTTTTGCTCACATGGTTTACACACGTAAGCATATGTCGCAGCGATGCCTGTCTGTCTGTCTGTCTGTTTCTCTTTCTGTCTCTCTGTCTGTCTCTCTGTCTGGTGGTCCGATATCTCAAAAACGGCTTATCAGATCAGAATCAAATCTGGTACATAGATTCAGTTAGCAAATCGCAAGAACATTAAGTTTTTGTTGGGTGTGGCTTGCATACTTTTTGCTTATTTGCATAATTAATGATTTTAGAAAAAACGGATATACATTAAAAACGACTACACACAATTTGATGAGATTTACTACAAATGTTGATCACACCAAGATATATCAGCAGTGGGAACCATTAAGGGTTGACATGAAAGATAGTTGCTAATTTGCATATTTAATGAACTTTCCTAATTAGGGATATATGTCTGGTTTGATTTGATCAAAATCGACCAAACTTGGTATGTATATTAAAGATACTATGATTTAACATTATTGAAAGTCATTAAGCGTTTTAACTGCAGCCAATTCCTAATTTGCATATTTAATGATCGTTGCCAATTAGGGATATATATTTGAATTGACTGGACCAAAGTTGATGAAACTTGCTACGTGTATTACAGCTACTATGATACAACACTTTTGAAAGTCATTAAGAATTTTACTTCAGCCAATTTCGAATTTGCATATTTAATAAACTTTCCCAATTAGGGATATATATCTGAATTAACTTGATTGTAGTTGTTGAAACTTGCTATATACATCAAAGATACTGTGATATAACATTATTGAAAGTCAAAAGACAATTTTTACTTCAGCCAATTCCTCATTTGCATATTAAATGAATTTTCATAATTAGGGATATCTATCTAAATTGACTTGATGAAACTTGCTATGTACATTAAAGACACTATAACACAATATTATTGAAAGTCATTAAGCATTTTCTCTTCAGCCAATTCCTAATTTGCATATTTAATGAACTTTCCTAATTACAGATATATATCTGAATCGACTTGACAACTTGCTACATATATTGCAGATACCATGATACAACACTGAAATCATCAAGCATTTTTACTTAAGCCAATTCCTAATTTACATATTTAATGAACTTTGCTTATTAGGGATACACACTGGGATTTACTTGATCAAAGTTGGCAAAACATGCTATGTACATTGATGATTATACCAGGTTAAAACAATATCAAAAGTCATTTCACATTTTCATGTCAGCTAATTTATGATTTGCAAATCTAATGAGCTTTCACAGCTCGGCATATATGGCTTGAAGGACTTGGCCAACGGTAATTACACTTGCTATATAAAGTGGTGATACAATGACAGCAGTCAAAGAACTTAATATTTTTATTTCAGCTAATTACATATTTGTATACTTCATGACCTAATCGGCGGTGATTATTGTTTATTATGTTGATCATAATACTTACAATGAAGTTGCAAACATGTGGGAAAGGTAAAAATTACACATAACTGCAATAAATAATGAAACACGTAGGCATTTTCAGTTCATATCTGGTTACAACATAATATTAGGTATGCAGCTGTGAAAAACTAAAATTCCCTGCCTGGCTATCTAAAACAATTGTCAAGTAGACCGGTTTCCAAGTCTGCATTGAAACATTATTAACTGAATCTGCATTAAAACTGTGTATGTTTCCACTCTCCATCACACTTACGCTTGTACTGAATAATATTAATATACTCAGGGCCATGAACTCGACTAGTCCGATTAGACAACTTTCATGATCCCCACCGGATTATACAATACTACAATGTTCTCTGTTTCTTGAATTTAGTACAACTTAAGTAAGACACCCTTTCTTTTAATTTTCATTATATAATGTGATGCATCTGGTGAAATAAAGCATTCATTCATTCATTCATTCATTCATTCATTCATTCATTCATTCATTCATCCATCCATCCATCCATCCATCCATCCATTCATTCATTCATTCATTCATTCATTCATTCATTCATTCATTCATTCATTCATTCATTCATTCATTCATTCAGTCATTCAGTCATTCATGTTTGGAGTTTGTTTCATCATGCAGCCTTCGACATCTCCCCCGAGATGATCAAAGAAGCCAAGGAAATCTCAAAAGCTAAGAACATAACCTACAGTGTCAGCGATGCTACAAAGCTGTCCACATATAAAGAGTACAGAAATTCTTTCGACAAAGTCGTCGCACACTTTGCTTTACACTGGATGAAAGATTACAAGACTGCCTTGGAAGGCATACATCGGAGTTTGAAACCAGGTGGTCAGTGTTTCATGAATATGTCACAACAGAAACCAAACTTACTTGACACTATGATAGTTCTCAACAGCTACTCCAGTCCGAAGTGGGAAACATTCATGAAGGTAACATCAACTGTGTGTATTATGCACATTAAGGTCACTTTAGGTGATGCATACTGAATTAGTAGTGACCATACTCACAAGTTGTCAAACAATCATGGGTCAAAAGTCATTTTACATAGTTATTGTATATAACAAACACAGGACAAGACAGTACAGCACCGACTATGACCAGAGTAGCCGTACACATACCATAGTCAAAGTCATGAAAGAAAGATATACTGAAGTCCTCTAAAACAACCAAGACGTGATGTCAAGTTTTTCGACAGGGTAATTGAATCCTGCTCTACATGTGGCATCCGCCTTATAACAATATTGTTAGCCAAATTGGAATGGTTAACGATCTACAGACTGGTGTCACTGATGCCATAGTGATCACCGGTCTGAGAGACATATCCTACTTATCGTCAAGCCTTTGATACCTGTCAAAAACACGAGACACGCCTTTGTCTATAGTTTAAACAACTCGAGGTATAAACAAGACAGGCGGCAATATCTCGCTGCAAAATTACAATATGAGCTGCATGCTCTCGCTTGACGAATAAGCTGATATATATATATATATATATATATATATATATATATATATATATATATATATATATATATATACACGGCAGTGCAATGTTGGTGTTTAGATGAGGGAATTCGAAATTGACAGTAAAGTTCAAATCATCTCTCTTGTCGTACAGTCTTGTAGATAGATTACCACCAGAGTGAATCTAGAGAAAAAATATCAACATACGAAGCTGAAGAAGCTTGTTTAATAGTTACTAAATCTCCAATTTAGGATGACAAATCATAGAGAGATAGTTATTCAGAGAAATGACATCATCAATGTATCTGAAAACTTTTCTTTGACTAAGTTCTGGGGGACGTTTGCTTCGTATGAATAAAGAATTAAGTCAGCAAGCAAAGGGGCAAAATTTGTATCCAAAGGAGTTCCTTTCAAAACTGGAAAACGTGTCCTTAAGATTTCACAAATATGTTGTTGATGAGGAATTCGAATAAATTGACAATGTCTTCCTCTGTAAAGAATATCTCTGCATTACTATGAGATGTAGACTTTGTGGCAGAGCACATTGTAGTTCCAGCAGTCAATCGCTGAATTCAAAGTTACATAGACTCATGATGTGTGGACATGAGCTAATGTCGTAGCGATATCTGTCTGTCTATCTGCCTGTCTGTCTGTTTGTATGTGTGTGTACACGCTCACAGAAGAAGAGCGCCTAGATATGAAATATCATTGTTTCCATATACTCGTTTCCGATAAAGACAATAATGACAGTGTCGACATATATCAGGAAATACTGAACAATGTTTCATGAAACTCGACATTGATGGCAATCTCATAACATTATGATGATACTGTGGGTGTTATAAAATAATACTTTGCACGTTTTGTATTTGTTTATTTACGAGCACTAAAAAACATGGCAGGTACACTTCCGGTTACTAACCTAGTATATTAAGATCTGCGCATACGTAATCAGTAAGCCGCTGGCGCGACTATTCAATAAAATTTTTTAATTAGTGATTTAACTCCGACAGTATTGTGCGAAAGTTGATTAAACTTTCTACAGATATTGATCTGCCAGACATCTGATTTTTCTGTGAAGCAATTAGCAGTATCAAGTTCATTGATGGCTCTTGATAAATTTTGTAGGTAGTAATATACCTCTGAAATTACATCACCGAATTTGATGAAACCTGCTTTAGATATTGACAGTTCTGTGAAGCATTTAGCACTGTCGACTTAATGCATGGTTCATTTGCATACATTATAATAGTGATATATACCTACGAAATTACAACACCAAATTTGATGAAAGTGGCTACAGATATTGATTTGGTAGTTGTCTGATTGTAATGTGAATCATTGAGCAGTGTCACATTAAGAAATGTCTCATTTGCATATGTCATGAATTTTTGGAATAAGGAATTTGACTCCCAATCTATTTTACCAAGCTGCTCTGACTGATATCTTACTCTGTGAAACGTTTAGCTGTGACAATTAACGGCTTATCTGCATATTTAATGGCGTTTTGTAATTACTAATTTGAAGCAAAATTACTGTCCAGATCTGAATATACTCACTTAATATTCGATGGTGACAGACATATGGCCTATACTGAGAAATATACAAGTGTCCTGTCAATGAATTGCTAAACTACGGGTGTTTCAGCTGATTTAAACGGTACTTAATGTTTCTTTCCCGATCGAGATCAAAATGAAAGCAGTCAAAGAAATTAAGCATCTTTATTTCAATTAATTACATATTTGGATATTTAATGACCTTCGGAATTGATAAGTAGTAAATATTAATTCGTGGTGTTGATCATAACACTTACTTGTGGCAAACACGTGGAAAAAGTTTAAATTTACAGACAACTGCAATACTGAAACACGTGAGCATTTTCAGTTCATATCTAGTTATGTCACGACAGCATAGTCTATAACGTGAAAGGTCTAAATACTTATGTACATGTAGGTCTCTCAGTCGGTACTTAAAATGTCATACTACCATCGTGTGTCTTCAAAGCGACCTCGTTTCACATGATATGAGGAAAGGTTTAAATCGTAGTTGTTTCTGGACCTGAAGTTTTGACGATTTCTATGTACCATGTTGGTTTTCTGGAAATGCAAGGGCTAGTCCTCGGTCGATCATCATTATTTTCAACTGGTTGTGATCACATTTGGTTGAATACATATACAGAAAATCGCTGAGTAAATAAGTTATTTAACTATTTGTCTGCGGCATAACTTTGTTATTTCTGTACAAGGTAGATCAATGTAGACGTACAAACACACACAGACACACAGACACAGACACACAGACACATATAGATATATTTAATTGTTTTAACCTTGATAAAGTGGGATTACTCCAACGAAACGTCGGTGAAATAAATTTTATACAAATGAAGAACTTGGTGTCCTGAGTTGGTGCGTCTTGACCTGCTTTATTTTACAATATATATATATATATATATATATATATATATATATATATATACACACTTTGGTGTATTCCAGGGTTATGAACATCACTACTACCCTTTCAAAGGAAGTGTTGATGAATTTAAACAAATGCTCGCTTGTATTGGTTTTAAAGACATCGATTGTATCGAGGAAATAGTTAAGGTCCTCTTTAAAAATGATGAAGCAAAAGGTAAGTCACTCACATTTCTTACAATATTATTTCTATCTGGCAGTAAGGCCTTTTGACTAAATGCTCGTAATTTATCGTAAAATTGCCCGTTTGAAATGAATATTTTTAGTCGACTGATTTTAGTTTAAAAAGCAAGTAATGACATTTCATGGACTGCGATCAATACGCATGCTCTGTAAACTACATTTTTGTCTGTCCATTTTACCGCTGGCTGCTACGTGTGTAATAACTGTGCCTCCTCAGTGAAATACCAACAGGACTCCTGCGGTAGATGTTTGAGGAAGGCAATAATAAAAGGTAGGGGGCAAACGACCATTTTGTTACCCTTACAATTTGTTAAAAATTCATATACTTGGAATTAAAAAAGAAAAAAATGCAAAACATAAACTGTGAGGAGCAATAGTATCTGTTGTTGAAAGAGAATAATTTTGGAAAAAATGTCCGTAACTCTGTAAACTCAAAAAGAGTGTGCGGTGGAAGATAACGTGGAACAAGTGCTACTTTCTATTGTAGATCTGATGCTCAGTCTTGAAACGTACAATGTTTGAGGGAAGCCTCGCCGAGGGATAGGGGCCTAGTTGGGCTTAAAATATGTAGAGTTATTGGGTTGCACTGTTAAAACTTTGTTGACTCTTTGTTGACTCTTACGGGAACGTTATCATTGTACTGTCCAATAAGTGTACTCTCCAATAACGGCTATAGACAAAATGACCCTTTTCCTACTCTATTTGTAAGAACTGTGCAACCAACGTTAGTGTGGAGTAGGGAAACAGACTGCAGATTTCAGGCATGTGATTGTTTTGAATCATATATTAAATGGCCTCTATTATACAAAATGTTCAGTAGTAATTAGCAGCATCTATCGGCAGATTTTTGTAAATATTTACAACTTTAACGGATGATGAAAGATACTCGATAATAGTACACAAGACCCAATTTACAGTCAAATGACAGCCAGTTATGTTTGCAGATACTTTCATAAAATTTACTTCACACACGACCCATTCAACCGTTTGAGATGAATGAAATATGGCGTGACAGACGCGGTTGACTACAGGACGGCTTATATTATGACAACAGCAAGTTTTTGAAATAATTGGAAAAACCCACTCTGAACGTTTTATCCTTTTTCTTGTAGCGGTATTTCCAACCTTCATGGGTCAGCTAAAAAGGTTTCCAGAAGATAAAAAAGAAGAATATATAAAGGATGCGCTTACATTTGCGTTTCATACCTTCAACGGAGAATATTGTATGACGGTTCCTCTCATCAGGGCTGTTGCCAGGAAATAATAACTGAAATGTTTTCTTCAACCAAACGAAATTCCTCTTTATAGTTACATACATAACTACGTATATTAAGGTAAATCTTTCCCAACTTACAAAGACTAATTTATGTTAAGTCATAGCCAAGTAATTGCTTTATGGGTATTTTTTACTTCAATAAAAACTTACGTTTGCTCTTCGAAATCGTAAATCACTTTTTCAAATGAAGGAAGGATTATGTGTCAGCAGTTGCATTCCTCCTTCCGAATAACATTTCATTAGCACTTAGAGAATTTTTTTTATGATTACTACAAAAAAACTTGCTCTAATTTCTCACTTGTTGGCATAATAGTATTTTTCTTCACAAAGCGTGACCGAATGTCATCATAGAATCTATATTCAAAGGCAAAATGATGTCTGTCTTTCATTTAACATTATCGGTACACATGATACAGTTTTTTTCTTGAATACTGAATCTTCTAATACTTGAAGTAACAGGAATTTTGACGGCGCTAATACAGTAATTTGATCGTGAATCTACGAATACTTGAAGTAAAAAAATAATGTCTCGAGATGTAATGGACGATCAATTACAATATAATAAAATGTAAAAGAGGCTACCCAGTTTACTATCAAAAAGTTTGTTTTGCGTTCGTGTTTGTTTCGTTTCGGATATGAGTGAAATAGGATCCCTACATTACTATCTGATTGTTTGTGTTACAATATGCCTGCCTACTTTGCTGCATTTGTTCGCGATTGTAGAACTGTTGTCTTCTTTACTGCCGACAGCTCGGCGACAGGAATTTGAAACTGGACATGTACACATATGAAAATTGGGAAACATCTGCAAGAGAACGGCCGATAAAGTTGTAGTCATTATCTCTCCTTGGTGACCGACAGACTTGACCAGTAATTTTTTATCATTTTTATTAGCATTCAGTACTTTTTCTATTACGATGGTAATTTTAATACTTGTAAAATCGACATCTGATGGGTAACTCATATGAATTGCAGCGACCCAAGCTACTGTATATGTAGTCCTACCGAAATGACGGTTGCTTGCATTTGTATCATGGAGTCACTTATCAATAGAGGACAACAAGAGTTGTTAGAAACACACAGGCGCTGGGAAGTTTATAGACTCCAATATTCAACCACGTATGGGTCTCTGCAAACTCCAAGTTGGCGGACATCAACATACAACTGGTCATTATGGTGATAACCGGGAGGGCATATATATATGTATATATATATATATATATATATATATATATATATATATATATATATATATATATATATATATATATATATATTGGGCACAGAGTGTACGGTTACACATTGTTGAGGATTGAAAATATGGACTCACCAGAGTGCTCCAACGGCAATACATACCATGAGCGAAGCATAGTGCCAACAGTGAACGCCCCTTATATTACGCAAGAGGCTGCCCAAACAATCTCAGAGTGCTCAAACTACCATTAAGGCAGTGAGCGAAATACACAAAATGTATACAATGTGCCCTCCCGGTTATCACCATAATGGCTTTATGGCAACCTCTGAACTTGGGCACAGAGTGTACGGTTACACATTGTTGAGGATTGAAAATATGGACTCACCAGAGTGCTCCAACGGCAATACATACCATGAGCGAAGCATAGTGCCAACAGTGAACGCCCCTTATATTACGCAAGAGGCTGCCCAAACAATCTCAACTGAGTTGATCAGGATAATCTAAAATGTTACATTTCCACTACAACTTTGTTTCGTATAGGCTGCAGAGCCGCCTACACTCATCGGGTGGCTGTGATCGACTGAAACTTTAGGCGGGAAACGATTTCTTTTGTTTTGTTTTTGTTGGCACCTG
>LD372360.1:14951-50921 GCA_001465055.1 Ptychodera flava
TCGCATCGACAATTTTGCGAAAGTCATATGTATAATTGTGCGACTTGGGAAGTGTTTATTGTACACATGGTAAAATAGTTTGAAAATGACATTGAACAGTGATAATTTTTATACATTTTTACATCGTCCCTGTTTGAGTCACTGTATTCAACAACAAAACAATGAAAATACATTTTATCAAAAACAAGTTTTAAGTTTGCCGGAGATTTAAGACTTAAGGATATGCAGAAATGAAGAACATGTGACTTTTTGTCTCAGTTTTTAGGTGCCAGCCTCTAATTGAAAGCCAGAATACGATATGTTTAATTGTCAAAATGGTTATTAAATGAAGTCAATTATGTGTTTCTGTTATAAAAATGGATGAACTCAAAAATAGTTAAGTTTTGTCGTAGATTCTGTGAAAAAAATTTGAGAAATAGATGCGTGTAATGGTGCAGTCTGGTGCAATCTGAGAGGTGTTTCCAATTGTCATTCACTGTAAAACTGTTAGCACAACCCAAGGGGAAGTGCGCGAGAGGAGATTACCTCCTTCAGGCATTGAAAATTTTGAGATATTGATGTGGGCAATGGTGCAGTCCCACAGGTTTTTCAGTTTATTTCGCACAAAAAATTGAGTGACTTAGCCCTTTCTTCTTTTCCACATTTTGACCGACCCCCTTGACGTTTACAGTTTTTAAGTGACCCCCTCATATTCCCCCGACACAAGGCCGTAAATAATGACAGCGTCCGTATTCAGAACGCAGTCTAATGAGAGATGAATAATAAAACGACATGAATGCTTGATAAAGCATAATAAACTGTCGAAAATCGTGATCATTAAAAATATTTTGCATCAGAATACTAAATTAGGTGCATTAAAATATGCAGCAAAATGTTAGCTGATGATATTGATTTAAGGTAAGAAACCTGACTTGTCTCTTTTCCTTGGAGGAACGTGAAAGACTTCCACAAGACCTTCCCTTAATCCTCGTGCAGTGTTCCAGTGTACACAATGTTCTGAAGAGCGTAATGTTAAATTGAGTACTGTCGTAGATAATTCTAATTTATATAGCAGAGGCATTAACAACATGATGTTGTACCTCGTCGACAAAAATAATTTGACACCAATAAATTGTGAAAGGATGTAGGTCTGATCGAAATCGTATGAGGTTCCACACTTGTACTGTGTGTTTATGTTATCGAAACTCAAATAAATTCGAATTGTGCATAAACATGGAATTACTACATTGCGGTGGAGCCCACTCTGCAGCAATAGTTTGGATTACTGACCCTGAGCTAGAAATCATATCAAATCAGAAGTAGACTCATAGGTTGCTTTAGTGGTGGTGTGTTTATATGTTTGCTACAGAATCTCCGAAATTGAAGTTGCACTTGTCGTTGGTTTCCTGAATCATGTTCTTCGATGTGTGGCAGGTAGATTTAAAAATAGTATTCACTAGAGACAATTCACTTAGGCACTGTGTATGTTAGGCAAAATTAATGCAGTTAAGTATGTGTTTTAGCTTACAATATAATATCTCTGATAACATATGCAAGAGAAAGTTGAACCTTTTGTCGCAACACGGCAAACAGTTGACCTTAGCGTGTTTTCCTATAAACACTTACTGTGCGCATGTGCAGGAGGCGTATTGATGCCTTGTTCTTCGCTGTATATCCTGCTGTTTTTGATGGTATGTACTGTTTTTTATCCTTTACCCTGTGGTAGGAAAGACTGTATTTGTTCTTCTTAGATGGGTTTTATTTCATATGCTGAAATGAGATGCTGCAAAGTGTTCTTGTGTATAACATGGGTTTGATTGAAATTCTATGAGGTTGCACAGACAACTGTGTTATATCATTGGTCCACAAATCAACTCAGTGCAGAAATATGGAAGGAATACAGTCTAGTGAAGCTCACTCAGTAATGATTCTAGATTACTGACGCTGACCTAGAAATCATGTCTAATAGAAGAAGCGTTTGGGTGGTGTTTTCATAGACGGAAAATCTAAGACATATCGGTCAGATGCTGCAGGTTATTCATCTGTAATTGAATGTTTATGCGTTTGCTGAAGAAAAATCCGAAAGTGATGTTGCATTCGGCGTTAGTTTCCTGAATTATGTTCTTCAATGTTAGGTATGAAGAATTTAAAATAGTTTTCACTACAGACAATTTTCTGGGGCACCATGGGTGTCAGGCAAACTAAAAGTAAGATAAGTAAGTGTATTTTTTACAATATAATATCTTTTGTAACTGGTTTTTACAGGGTAAGTATAATCCTTTGTCGCAACAATGTAGAAAGTGGACCCTGGCAACGTTTCCAATAAACACTTACTGTGCGCATGTGCAGCAGGCATTTTGATGACATGTTCCATCACCATATGTCGTTGTGTTTAGGATAGTTTGTTACTAAGTTTTTTATCCGTTTTCGTGTGGTAGGAGATTCAATGCTTTCTTATTGGATTGATTTTATTCATACTGTGAAAGACGACAGCTGCAAAGAGTTTAAATGATACTAACACACTCATACTAGCAAACGGTGTTAGGTCGTACAAGGGTCATGAAGTGACCTAGTTTTTATGTCATTGGAAGATGTATACGGAGTAGCATTACTGCTTTAGTGTGGATATTTATATATAATCCCATGGTATCTTTCTCTGTTTGACGTCATTCTATACGAGTGTTTTTCGCGGAGCCGTACAACTTCGAGCCGAAGGCGAGAAGTTGTGCGGCTCCGCGAAAAACACGAGTCTTCTTATTTTTCTTTTGACGTAGATGGACCAAATTATCGTAACAAATTGCATGAATTTTGTCGCGCTTTCTGTTCTACTTACGCGCAATACTGTCATGTAAAGAGTAAAGCGGTCCGTAACCCAGGAGATACTCTCATTCATAAATCAAACGTACGGGTTCGGTCACGTGAACGTGTCAATCATTGTCTCGCACTGTACCGATGCCAAGGCAAGTCGGCTATCGGTGGAAATAACTTTCATCGCGCTAGCGACGGATAGCCAAGTATTCAAAGTTATTTAGAATATTTACAAATGGATTTATGAAGTAAATGCAATGACACGATCGAAACAGTAATTCTCGTTCTCAGAGATTTCGTGGCTTTTCAAAATATCACAAAAGTTTACGACCGTGGCGAGCGCGAAAGATTCCGTTGGATGACACACAGAGTGTAGCTCATTGCATATTTATGCCCACAATGCTGCCGTCACCGGTCTCTGCAATGGCGATGTCAACTCGTTAATCCCGATCTCGGTCGTCAATGTTTTGGTCTTAAGGACTTTGATGTTTGCAGTGACATATATCTCATCCGTAGATACATGCTAATTTTACTTGACGGAAACTCTGTTTTGAGTGTTGTCTGAGTCAACTTTCGAAGTACATCGGATTCCACAGCGCTGCACTGCACAGCTCAACAGCTGATGTCTTCGCTACAGCCTTTTGCCGCGCTACAGGTTTGATTCCGAGCGAGAATTTACGAAATTTTTTGTATGATGAAGGAAATTTATCGTTGTTAGTCTAATGACTTTATGCTTGTGCCTCCTATGTCGCTTTCCCGAAGATTATACTGTACTCATTGTAGCTCTATTTATCTATCACACTTTCAGAATTAAAGAGAAACTGTAACTATTGCTATTTTTGTTTCCCTTCAACGCTGTAAATTTCTTCTTTTTTTTTCACGCCATACTTATTTGTATTTCTGAAAAATACTTGTCTCTGGAAGACACATAGACATTGTAAGCTCATATAAGGGCCGGAGGCCTACATTATGAAGGAATAAAATAACTATTGACTGTACTCATTTATTCATTTGAACTTCCGTTGAGGTATAGATTTCAGGTTTATCGCCAACCTGGATCGCCAGGTACGACGTCCACATTAAGCCTTACGACGCGACTCGGCTGGCGTTGCGACGTTACTAAGCTAAGCAATTAAAATAAAACGATCGGCGGTATCCCCATTCGATTCTCGGGAACAGCTATAGTTTAAGCGATTCGAAATTTCGCTTGACTTGCCTTCTATGTTTCCATGTGTGGATTTATCGGGTCACCTTTTTGTAAAAATGCCATGAGAGCACGGCATCGATCACGACAAATCGGTCTATGTTCACATCGCAATCCGCATGTATGAACTGTACCATGCAAGAAAAAAGTTCCGGTTGATGACGTACAACAGGGGTAATTCGGATTTCTTATCCGTCCTGTTCTACGTCACACAGGTGGGAATTCGAGCCAGTTCATGTGATAAAACCCTTTATATAGTTAGACTTCGTTGTTTTTAATTAACATCATACCATGCACGGTACATGTGAGGCAGGAGCTCGATGTTAGCTTGTATGATTGAATGTACGCAACATGAAATGGAATGCGACCGCATCATTGTTTAAGAAAAAATGATCTGTTTAGGGAGCCGTCATTGTTTACTGCCATTGGGGTTGGAGGAATTTCATCGGAAGCTCCGAAATTTCGAATACCCCACTCCCGCTGCTAACCACGATGAATTTAAGTATCCCTCTTTTGTTACTCAGAAATTTTGACTGATCCCCCATTTAAAATACTAAATACCTACACATATATTTTTAAAATTTACAAAATATCCAGCAAGATTAAAGACCTTCAAGTTGTAACCTGCTAGAGTATCTTCAGTTGTCTCATGATGGTTGAAAGAGGTGAAACAAACAAAATGAAATTCAAAGAGACAACAAAATACTGATATAAAAGCTCACGCTATAAACAGTACCCAATCATATAGTATCGATTAATTTGGATGAGTATCATGATAGGGTTTTCACTAGGATGTGTGACTGGGCAGACTTTGAACGTACAGGGGAGGAAACGCGACAGACTGCAGGGGAAAGCATCAGAGGGGGCTGATCCCTATCTTACACAGGAAATATTGAGAAATTGATGTCTGCAATTGTGCAGTCTGGTGCAATCTGAGAGATGTTTAAAATTGTGTTTATTTACTGAGTAAAACCGTTAGCAAACCCCAAGGGGGAGAGCACGAGAGGGGGTCCCCCTCTCGCATCGACAATTTTGCGAAAGTTATATGTATAATTTTGCGCCTTGGGAGGTGTTTATTGTACACATGGTAAAATAGTTTGAAAATGACATTGAACAGGGATATTTCAATACATTTTTACATCGTCCCTGTTTGAGTCACTGTATTCATTAACCAAACAATGAAAATAGTGTATGGTTAATTGTCAAAATGGTTATTAAATGAAGTGAATTATGCGTTTCTGTTATAAAAATGGATGAATTCAAAAAAAAAATTAGTTTTGTCGTAGATTCTGTGAAAAAAATTGAGAAATAGATGAGTGTAATGGTGCAGTCTGGTGCAATCTGAGAGTTGTTTCCAATTGTCATTTACTGTAAAACTGTTAGCACAACCCAAGGGGAAGTGCACGAGAGGAGATCACCTCCTTCTCGATTTGAAAATTTTGAGATATTGATATGGGCAATGGTGCAGTCTGAGAGGTTTTTCAGTTTATTTCGCACAAAAAATTGAGTGCCTCCCCCCTTTCTTCTTCTCCATATTTTGAACGACCCCCTTGTCGTTTTCAATTTTTAAGTGACCCCCTCACATTCCTCCGACCCAAGACCGTAAATAATGACGGCGTCCTTATTCAGAACGCAGTCGAATGAGAGATGAATAGTAAAACGACATGAATGCTTGATATTAAGGATGTTAAACTGTCAGAAATTGTGATCATTAAAAATATTTTGCATCAGAATACTAAATTAGGTGCATTAAAATATGCAGCAAAATGTTAGCTAATGATATTGATTTAAGGTAAAAAACATCACTTTTCCTTGGAGGAACGATATTTGAAATATCGACAAGACTCCCTTAACCCTCGTGCTGTGTTGAAACCTACACAAAATTCCTAAGAGCATAATGTCTTATTGACGTCTGTCGTAGATAGTTCTAATTTTTGTAACGGAGGGATTAACAGCAAGAGTAGATAATTCCTGGTTAAGTTGTATCTCGCCGACAATAACAATTTGACACCAATAAATTGTGAAAGGATGTAGATGTGATCGAAATCATATGAGGTTTTACATTTGTACACGTGTGTTCACGTTTTTGATACTCAAATTAATTCGGATTGTGCATAAACATGGAATATCTACAGCTTGGTTAGGCTCACTTTGCAGGAATTTAAGATTACTTACGCTAACCTAGAAATCATGTCTAACCAGGAGCAGCGTTTGATGGTGTGCACGTAGACAGAAAATCAAAGACGTATAGGTTGCTTCAAGTTCTACTTTTCTGGTGGCGTGTTTATAGGTTTGCTAAAGAAACTCCGAAATTGAAGTTGCACTTGTCGTTGGTTTGCTGAACCATGTTCTTTGATGTGTGGTAGGTAGAATTCGAAATAATATTCACTGGAGAAAATTTTCTAAGGCACCATGTGTGTTAGGCAAAATTAATGTAGTCCATTACGTGTTTTATTTCACATTATATTATAGCTTTGTCAATACCAGTGAATTTTGTGACGTCATATCCATACATTATTACTGATAATGTATTCCATTATTCAGCATTGCAGCCCCACAGCGAGCAAGTTTTTTTTTTGGAAAACGAAAAAAGGACTGCGCATTTAAAAGGAGGGAAAATATCTGATAAACCATGTAATACACAAAACTACAGGCATATGTACAACAGGCATATTCACGACTTGTTCTTCACCATATATTCTGCTGTGTTGGATAGTATGTTTCTATGTTTTCATTCTATATCCTGTGGCGGGAAAGACAAAGTACTTTTTCCTTTTTAATGGGTTTGATTCCACATCCTAGAAGAAGATTTTGCAAAGTCTTCAAATAAAACTTACATACTCATACTTGAATACGATGTAAGGTCATACAAGGGTCATGTATTGACCGTATTATTATGTCCTTGGAAGCACTCAACGGAGAAGCATTACTGCGTCAGTGTCAATAAAAGGAAGCTGTCATTATTTACGACCTTAGGGGTCGGAGGAATCGAGGTTTACTAAAAATAGTTGAAAGCTACGAGTTGGAGAGAAGGAAGGAGTACTACTCAACGTTTGCTGCGAAGTGAATTGAAACACCTTTTAGATTGCACCATTGCACACAGAATGTCTAAGTAAAAATCAATTCGAAAACAACTTTCAGATTGCACCAAATTGCAAACATCATTTTCTCAAAATTTTCCAAGCACGATCAGGGACACCCTATGTGACACTTGTCCCTCAGCTTTCGCATGTATTCCCCTGTACTTTCGAATTCTGCCAGTCGGATATCCTGGTACTTTCGAATTCTGCCAGTCGGATATCCTGGTGAGAACTCGTGCAAGATACCATCCAAATAAAAAAGACACAGCATAGAGTGAACGTTTATATTAGACTATCTGTGATTGTGACTCATTTTGTTAGTTTCATCTTTTTCAACAATTGTGAGATAACCTGTAATCTAACAGGGTAGGCCTACACCAGAATTTGAAAGGTCTTTTCTATTACTGTATTTAAAAAAAATCACGAAATATTGTATTGATATCGAATTTTTCTAAGATGGGTGGGGTCGGTCAAAATTTCTGTGTTAGAGAGGCGGGTACTCAAAGTTATTATAGTTTGCAGTGGGGTTGAGTTTCCGATGAAATACCCCCGACCCCGAAGGTTGTAAATAATGACGCCTCCCTAACACATTCAACAGGTAGACTTTGAATCAGGAGCAGCGATTGAGTAGTGTTTACGCAGAATTAAAATCAAAGACTTTCCGGTTCCTTCAAGTTACAAGTTGGTGCTTGCACGTTTATTTTTTCGCTAAAGACATTGTAGTTGCACTTGACCATATATCTTGTCCTTCTTAGGTGAGTTTGCTTCTACATGCTGAATAGAGACTGTTGTTAAGCCTTCACATTTAACTAATACACTCATACTAGCATACAATGTTAGGTCATAAAATGGTCATGTAGTGACCTTGCTATTATGCCATTGGAAGCGCTCGATGGAGAAGCATTACTGCTTTAGATTCAACATATCTCATTCGATATTTAGTCAGATGCTTCGATTCGATAGTTGGACTTTGAGCCGTTGTTAAAAACATACATTACGCGATACACGATACATATAGGGACAGAAGCTCTGTGTCAGCTGTATGATCGAATATATAAACCATTGAATTGAAGGCGACTGCATCATTGTTTCAGAAAGAATGGTGTCCTTATTCAAAAGATGAGGTTGATTGATTCTATGAGGTTCCAGAGACAACAAGTACTTAACTGTGCACTTACGTGGTTATGTTGTTTATATGAATCAACTCAGATTGCGCGGAAACATGGAATGACTTGTCTGTTGAAGCTCACTGTGCAAAATTTCTAGATTACTGACGCTTAGCTGTAAATCACATTTGATCAGAAGCAGTGTTTGCGGGGTGTTACCATAGAGTGAAAATCAAAGTCTTGTCGGTTGCTTCAGGTTATACTTTAGAACTTGCATGTTTATGCGTTTGCTAAAGAAACTCGAAAATTGAAGTTGCATTAGGTGTTTGTTTCCTGAATCATGTTCTTCAATGTTTGGCAGTCAGTATTCAAAAATAGTGTTCACTAGAGACAATTTTCTGGGGCACCGTGTATGTCACGCCCACTTAAAGTAGTTAAGCGCGTGTTTTATTTCACAATATAATATCTTTTATAAAATTAACAAAGTAATTGAAACCCTTTCTTACAACACTGCAAAATGTGGACCCTGGCGTGTTTTCCTAGAAACACTTTCTGTGCGCATGTGCAACAGGCATTTCTATAGCTTGTTATTAACCATATATTGCTAACAATGTACGTAACCATACATTTCTGGAAAATTTTCTGCGGGTGTAATGTTGTACAAATGTATAATCTAAAATCAATACGCATGTACAAACAGAAACTCGTTCTCTTCAGATCTTAACTTTATCACTTTGAGAAACGGAAACAAGTTTTACTATTCCTTTGAAAAACCACTGAACACAACCCATGATGTAATTTCGAAAAAGGTGGGATGGAATTATTTATCCGCTAATCATGACGCCTACAATCCAAACTGACACACAAGTATAATCACGAACATATTAAATACATGTTTAAATGAAGTTATAATATTTAATTTCTTGTGAAAATGTCAAAGCAGCCTATTCAGTGGACGAAAAATCTACAATAATCTTACCTGAAGAGTAAGGGCAGAGAAACAATACACTGATCATAGTTTTTCATAAAGAACTTTTAACGCATAAAATAGCTTTACATGATTTCGACTTTGCTATCTGTAAGCAGAGCAAGCCCTTTATTTGTACGTTTTAGGGGGCCTTTGCCCAATTAGCTCACAACGAATTGATTGGTTAAAAAAAAATTAGCGACACAAAAATACAGAGTTAAGGTCTATACGCTATTTATAAAGTGACCCGCTGTTTTTCTTTAATTATTTTACAGCACGTGTGAATTTCAAGCCACCGTAGAGGTCAAGAAACAATGGCAGCTCATCTTCTTGCGACTTCAAAACTGACTCAAAGTTACTACCATACGCCAAGTCAACGACGATTCTGCGGCAAGACCATTGGCCAATTGCTTGATTTAACCAGCGATGCGTATCCAAAAAGAGAAGCAATAACTTACTATCCAAAGGATGGTGACGTCAAACGTTTATCATTCGAGGAACTGAGGCTCCGCGTGGATAGATTTGCCGAAGGGCTTATGAAACTCGGTGTGCAAAAAGGCGAAAAGCTAGGAATACTAGTTGGCAGACGATACGAGTACATCGTGGCCTATTTAGGTGTTATGAAGGCAGGCCTTGTTGCTGTCCGACTTCTTACCTTCTCAAAAGCCGATCAGTTAAAATATCAAATAAACAAAGTCGGCTGTGATATCTTGGTCATTGATAGCGATAGTTTAGCCAACATCCGAGAATTAATTCCAGAAGTTGAATGTGAACGTGTGCCATGCTGCAGAAAGCCGCTTCCAACTGTTCGTTTTTTCATCAATATTGATTCTGCAGAGACACGAGGGGCCTGTCTGTCCCTCAAAAGTGTGCTCAGCATGTCACAGGACCATTTGAAAGAGATCGGGTTTGAAAATGAACTTCAACTTGACGATCCTTGTGTCATCTTCTTCAGCTCTGGCAGTACTGGACGTCCAAAAGCTATTGTGCACGCCCACCGCTCCATTTCTGAATATGTCTTAACCATATCTGATTACAAAACGTCATACAATGACGATGAACATGGTTGTCATCTGTGTTCCGTGACGTACGCGGTTGCTTTAGAGTACAATGTGGCTCCTATGATCGTAGCTGGAGATAGGTTTCTTTTAACCGAGTCACAAGACATCGATACTATTCTCAGCGTCATAAAACTAGAGCGATGTACGTCTATGATACTTTACCCTCTTCATGCGTTTGAGATAGCATACACAAAGGGCGAAGGTATCGACCTGTCATCACTGAAAGAAGTTGGCGTAGGTGGAAATGTTTTTCCACTAGATACTCTAGCGAAATTAAGAAAGTTTCATATTCAAAATATTACCATTGGCTATGGAACAACTGAAACGAATGCAGCCACTTCCCATCTGAAAGGCGAACCAATTGATGAGAAGACATGGATAGTTGGGCGACCAATTCCGCACTGCGAAGTTAAGATCGTTGATGATAACTTCCGCACAGTACCGGTAAACACTGAGGGCGAAGTCTGTGTACGAAGTCCATATGTTTTTCAGTGCTACTTCGGCGAGGAAGAGCGGACAAAGGCCGTGAAAACAGAGTCTGGATGGGTGAAGACTTTAGATGCTGGAATCATGCTTGACGATGGAAGAATTCGAATTCTTGGAAGGAAAGACGACTGTATCATAAAAAATACCAGAAATATCTATCCTTCAGAAATAGAGTGCTATCTCTTTGGTCATAGTAAGGTGAAGCTTTGCCAGGCAGTGGCCATTCCTGACCAAAAAGTGATTAACGAGATAGGTTTATGTCTGGTCTTAAAACCTGAAACAGAGTGCACCGAAGAGGAAATCCTTGAAGTCATGAAGAAGCATTTGGATGAATTCCTCATTCCTAAATATATTTTGTTTTTTGAGAGTTTTCCAGTCACTGATACGGGGAAAATTAAACGTATGGAAGTGATGAGAATGGCAGTAGAGAGATTAAACCTGTAGACATAGTTACATTAAGAGACTGACATTCACGATCGTATGTAGAATTTAGAGTGTTAAAAGCCCACGTGATGAATATTAAGATACAAGTTGACGTAATATTGTGCTTAACGTTTTGTTGGTCAGGCTTTTTTTCACAAACAATTAATTGAATCCCACATTGTACTCGTAATGAAGTGGTAAAGTATGATGAGACAGTATAAAGTGCAGATCAGCATTCAAAATTTTATATTGTCTACAAGCAACGACTTACTTTTTTGGAGGTTTAAAAGAACTGAAACAGTCATAGTAAAGAAGTCATAGTTTTTTGGTAAAAACAATAATAGTTAAAGTATACAATACAAGATAGAAGTACACTCTCTTGTGATTATTGGTCAGATCCTTTTTTGTTTTGACTACGCTCATTACCAGACATCGTAGGAATTAATAGTGTGTCCTAAGCTTTAATCACGTCATAATTAATTAAAACCTTGCCTCATTCGCTTAGATGACTTGTCAAATAGGGGTTACCGTATTATAGACAAGCCTGATTGCCTTCATAATGGAGTTTGACAAGCAGTCGTAATGACATTGAATTGAAGACTCAAAAACACAATTTCACTGATAAAACGCTGTGATCGTGACAAATTCAAAATAAACTTGCTTTCAAAGGACACAGCCTCACATCTGGCCACCGCTAGGATATGATCTTCTTGTAGATTGTAATAATCTATTTCAATATCAATTACTTGCTTCAACAATAGTTTTACTTTTCCCTAGTAGGGATTATACTGTTCGTAGTGTAGTGTAGTGTAGATCATTCTCCTTTGTGATCTTGGGTTGAATCAGTCATGTTTAGAACTTTTTAGAACGTAATTTTCACAACAAGTGAAGATATTTTAAGAAAAGTAATTAGCTTATCAATAGAAATTCTAGGTTGTTCTTATGCTCTTTAATTGTAATCATTAAGTACAGATACGGGACGGCACCTGGCCTATGAAGCGCAGAGAATGGAACAACAAACATATTAACTAAGGAAACAGGCGAGGCTTGCCTAGCCGGTTAATTTGGCTATCCTCTCCCCCGCGCCCATATGTTCGTTAATGATCAGGGCTGAGTCTGTTATTGCAATTGTATTATCAACAAACCCAAGAAAACCGTCAAAATTTGTGATAATGTCGTACGCAAAAGACAGGCCCAAGAACTTGTATTGCACAAATGTTGTGTTCACTGAACAGCGACGTATGCGACTTCAGTGAATAGTGCAATACGCTACGCACTATCACGTGCGCTGTTAAAATTTTGCAAACTCTAGATCTTTTTCGATAAAAGTGTCTAAAATTGACCCACAAGTATTCCATTTTATTTTATAATTGATTATAATATTTGTACAAATTAAGATTTATATTTTAACTGTAAAGCTACAATGTTTACAATACTATGAGTAGTTAATATTATCATGATTCATATTCACTGGCATGTAAACAAATCATTATATTACCATGCCCTGCCCGTCGCATTTTGATTGGTCGAGCAGAACCACGTGACTGACCACAAATACACAGTAATGGTTTGTTTACATGCCCGTGAATATGAATAATAAGATACACAACTCAAAGTATCGTAACTTTACAGCTCAAAAGTAAATCACAATCAATCAAAAAATTAAATGGAGCACTTGAGATACTTTTTTCTGAAAACATCTCCAGATTTGCCAATTTTTACAGCGCGCGTGACAGTGCGTCGCGTATTGCTCAGTTTCTGGGGCCCAGTTATCGTTCGCTCCAGACATTTTCGCAAATTTTGACAGTTTTCTCGGGTTCGCTGATAATATAATGGAAATAACAGACTCCGCTCTGGCCATTAACGTTTATTTGTGGGCGCGGGCTCGAGGAAAGCCAAATTAACGGGCTCGGCAAGCCTCGCGCGTTAATTTTTGGCTTTCCTCTCGCCCTTGCCCACAAATAAACGTTAATGGTCAGCGCGTCGCCCGTTATTTCTATATTATTGTGTATTTGTTTTAGGTCACGTAGTTCAGCTAGACGATTTAAAATGCCATGGACAGGACATGGTAATATAGTTACAGTTTTCTTTATGATTATCATTCAAGGTGTTTTTTGAAACGCGTTGGAAAAGTGTTTTGTTAATAAATAGCCATTAAACATGTAAAGTTACTTCCAATTGCGGTCGACTGTGTTTTTGAGGGAATTCAAAAAGTGTTTGCTCCTTATCAATTACGCTGAGGATTCAATTATTGAGCATCTCATCTTTGACTACCATGATGACGCCCTGTCTCGATTGAACTTTTTATTCTGAAATGTGTGAATCGCCATCCGAGGCTTAATGAGCAAAGGAAGACACTGGTTACATGTGAAGATTGCTGAGTATGTTAAAATTTTAACCCTCATGATGATGCTTCCGTGGGACATGTCAACCGGTTTTACTAAAACCACTTGTTAACAGCGTCGTATTTACACTGCATCATCAGTTGGCGTAATCAGTAGACTATACAAAAATTTAATTACACAAAATCTCTTTAGAGATGTCCATTATCGTATTTATGACACATCAATTGGACTGTATCTCTGAACATTTGAGCTTGGACTGTTCATAGTCGTTTGTGAAGAAGTAGGACGGAAACTGCTCTTCATGTTCATAATTTTCTTCTTGTTGTTATACAAGGAAAAGCAACTTTCCAGGCTGAGGATCAGGCGCCAAGTTGGTGTCATGTCACAAAAATGAAGGGACGATCTTTAAAGGACTGTCAACATAAGAAAATTATGGGAAGACAGGGTTTGATGGGGATGACATTCAAAAAGGTCTACTCTTGATCTTGAAGAAGTGAAGTGATCTAACACACTGTGATGTAGCTTATAATCTTAGAAAGTGAAGTAAACAACCGAAAGTCTTGTCATGAAGTTTATTTCGTAGATCATGTTTGTAAAGTTGTCAGGTGGTATTGAAAATGATCGGTAAATGTGAGAGTTTCAACCACGAGTACTAATATATTCTGCCCGTCTCAGATGAGTCAGTATGAGTGTATGGTATATGAGAGTATGGTATATTGTATTTTGCAATACAGTGTCTTGTTTCAAAGACGAATGGGCAATCCGATTCTGGCAACATTACAAACGATTTAACTTATCTTTGGAATTTTTTCGCATGTTTAAATGTGTACAAAATCATTCAGCTAGACGCACTCAAGCACATTGTGCTGTGCAGCTGTCGTTATTGCTCTTCTGGGAGTAGGACTTCGTTCCGTTGTTGATCACGTCAATACATTGAAGGGAGAGGTACAACAGATGTCTGCGATCGTGTGTATGTCATGTGAAGTAGGTTGACAAGATTTTGGAGAGAATTATTCCTTGTCACATTGCATAACAAATCCATTTCTTAACTTAGCAAGGAAAATCACGAGAATTCTTATGATTAACAACCGAAAGTATCGAATATTACTTGTGAAAAACACTGCATGAAAACGCAATAATACAGATAAATCCACATTAATGAGTTGCCTGTATTACAGAATAATACACGTGAATACACATGAATCCACGTGAATATAGGCTTGCTGAATACATCTGTATATGCACTCTTCAGCTAAAATACAGGCAATAATCCATGCTAATACAGTAAGTATTATAGTGTTTTTATGCAGTGAAAAGCACCACAAAAATGATAAGAGTGCAAACAAACAAAACAGTCAGTAAAATGCTAGTGGCTGATGTGAATTAAAGAGACCACTGACTCAATTCTTTTTCAAATAAAGTCAAGGGTAATATGTTTCCAAAGATTTGGTAACTCCACAACAAATCGAACCTCGAATAAGCATTAAGTTGCTTCTGTTGTTTCAAGATTATCGATTTCAGATGTTTATGACCAATAAACTGTAGAATAGCAACGTTTATGATCGTAAAATATCCTCACGTTTGATTAGTAGACGACAATTGATAGCTATATCGAAAACAATCGATGGCTTTGTTGAAAGAAGTTTTTAACATATTTTTTATTTCACATGTACTTCTTTAATGAGCGATATTATTGATTCTTTATTTTAACCTGTCAGACAAAGTAGCATGCTTATAACGAGACGCGGCGAAGAGTCTGTCCTGATTAAAATGACGAAGATCATCGCAAAGAACGCACCATAAACTGGCAAAAAAGCTGACGACCGACCTCTTATCAATTCATTCCAAAAATGATCATTTTAGCTATGCACTCGTCCTCTTTTTAAAGCAACCGTCAGGTAGCCGGTTTTATCATACATGCTATGCCTGTATTGCCATTCTGCTATTGTTTGTAGGGTACTGACATGAAACCCTATTTTAACATGTTAAAATACGAATTATATATTCACTGTAACCGAACTACTTACAGCTACGCGTAAGCGCGGCCTGCGCTGGTATGCGTGACCTTCGTTGCTATGTTCATAAACATGTTAAACAGCTTAGCGAATAAGACTTGTGACACTCCGAAACGTCATTGTCATTATGGTCAAAATTTTGTTGTTTGTATTCAGTTCATGGGCATTGCACTTAGGTACAAGTACGGTTGTGACAAAAACATATAAACGAACGCTTTGAAAAATTGTATGTGTTGCCGAAATCTATAATCGTTCACGGCCGGTCCCACACGCAAGTTTCCTTTTGACGAGTTTAAGTAACAGGGTGGTGAATTTCATCGTTTACAGCTATAAATGAGCCACAAAAATCCAACCGCACTGAAATTACTCGCTGGCGACGGACAAAGTGCAGATATTATATTTCCGATTTTGTACCTGTCAGTGAGATTCAGAGGTCATGATCCTGTCCGGTGCGGCTTTCGAATACAATATAAGATACTGGGGAGAGTCAAATTTTCGTTGAGGTTGTAAAAGAAGTTCTGTTCCATGTAGGCAAGCCAGTAACGAAAATATACGAGCAGACGATGTAAATGTCTTTGAAATGTTTCATCCGTACAACAACAAAATCATGAATGAGTTACGACGCAACAGCTTACAGTGTACTCACTTCACATTTTCCCTAATCCGCTCACAAATTCATTTCTAAGATCTTACATTTGGCATATCTGACGTCTGAAGACATGTATAATTCTTGAAGATAAAGTGACTGGTACGGCAATTAAATCCGCTGTGCATAGAGCTGCTTGCTCTTTGCTCTCAGCTTTTCGTATTCAATCGAGTTTGAAATCGAATGCTGGCACGGCGCTAGTATTTTGACCCATTTTTGGCGGGATATATAACTTTGGCGAAGGGATGAGGTTAGTTAAGTTTCAAAACACGAAAACACACTCATTTTACACACTCCAGCCTATTTTTACATCCATCGCCATTTTAAACTCGAAATAAATCTTCTTTAAATTGTGAAAACCTGTGTCGACATCTTAATGTTTAAATTGCTTGCTTTAAAGGTGTGCCATAAACCCTCCCTTGAAGTGGAATGGCCCAATAGCGGAATAATATCAAGAAGTGATACTGGTGTCATCACTCCTCAGCAATCAACTTTTTATGAGTAAAGCGAGGACCAAGCAAGGTCGATTTCAGATGATTTCGTCGCTAATTTTGGGACGTACATAGGAAAACAGCCATAAACAAAGCATGCATGTATGATAAAGGGGTTATTACACGAAGTCAAAATAGGGATACATCACTTGAACACGACGCGGTATCGCCCAAACTTCGTGTAATAACCCCTACATATTGTGTAATAGTTAGTCGTTTGTAAAGACTTCTCCACAACCGTGAGTACATTACATCTGATTAATGTACCTCAAACATCGGCCCGGGTAGTTTATAACTATCACAATAAAATGCAATACAAATCTTTCTCAGGTAATTTATTGCTAATATGCAGCATTACGCAATGCTTACTGAAGGTGCGTGATCGGTAGGCATAACATTATAAACTAGTCGGGGTCGTAAAACTTTCGGAAACAGCTCAGAATGCGAGAGCTCGCCGTACATATAGTAAAAAAAACATTACAAAATACAATTATTGTGTTGATGCAACCCAAAATTATCTCTAGGAATAAACGGATACAGTCTATTTGCAATATTGGGCTTAGACAAGCACTACGCGATGCAGCAGAAAATGTGTTCAAGTAATCGGATATGGACAGAACACAGTTGTTTTCTACTATTTGAGTATCCCCAATCTATACGAACTAGACTCCGAGAATGATCTTGGTACTTCTGTTATAGATGCGTTTCATAGTTATTGTTACTCAAAACAAGACAGACTGTGCAGAGACGTGGAATGGCTTGTACCTAGCGACCATCACTCTGAAACAGGTCTACACCTCTGACGCTAAGTTAAAAACACGTTTTGACGAGCGCCGCCGTTGTGTTGAATGTACGTTGACTACAAATCCAAAGCTATTGGCTACTTTGAAAACACGCAAACAAGGTTATCATCTTAACCTTTGAGTTCTGGTTATTTACGGCCGATTTGTCAAGAGGCAATGTTGAAACACTCTAGATCTTGCAAAGTTGTGTTTTGCTTCTCATCGTAAAACGAAGAAACGTGACATATTTGGGTGAGTACTTTCAGGTGCTGAATCAAGGCAATGTCGTATTTTCTGGTGCTGAGTCAAGATCATGTCCTATTTTCTTGTGTTGAGTCAAGGTCATGTCTATAAAAACGGGACATAAGAGGCCAAGAATGGACTTTTAACATTATGTAAGACATTTGAAACAAATGTCTGATCAAAATCTTATGATGTTCCAAAGACAACTGTAATCTTGAACTTGCATGTTTATGTGATTCACAATCAATTCAGCTCAGATTGTGCAGAAAAATTGAATGACTACATACAGTCTGGTGAAGCGCACTCTGCAACAATTCCAGACTACTGACGCTGACCTACAAATAATGCCTAATTAGGAGCAGCCTTTCGGTGATTTTTACGTAGACTGAACATCTAAGACATCGGTTGTTTCAAGGAATACGTTGTACTGGCATGTTTATGTGTTTGGTAAAAGAATTCTGAAATTGAAGTTGTACTGGGCGTTGGTTTCCTGAATCGTTATCTGCAATGTTTAACATGCAGAATTTGTCACTAAAGACAATTTACAGGGGAACCATGTACGTCAGGCACACATAATGTAAGTTGAGTATGTGTTTTATATCGCAATATAATCTTTTTTCATGAAAAATGACAGGGTACGTTTAACCCTTTCTCGCGTCACTGCAAAAAGTGGACACTGGAGTGTTTCCTATAATTGCCTACTATGCGCATGTGCAACAGGTATTCTGATGACGTGTCCCTTGCCATGTGTCCTGGTGTTTTGGATGGTTTTATGTTTTTTATCCTCACCTTCCTACTTGAGCAAGACAGTATATATTTTCTTCTTAGATGAGTTACAGTCTACATTCGGAATGGAGACTGTTGCAAAGTTTTCAAATCACACGGACATACTCATACTAGCAAACGATGTAAGGTCATACAAGGTCATGTAGTGACCTTGTTTTTATATCATTGGAAGCTATCAACGGAGAACCATTGCTGCTTCAGTGTCATCATAAGACGTTGATTACATCATAACATACAATGTAGGGACAGGAGCGCCATGTCAGCGTGTACGATTGAATGTATGCAAAATGAAGTGGAAGGTGACTGCATTATTGTTACTGAAAGAATGATACTCTCGTTCTGAATGCACTTAGATGATGGATAAGTGTTTAAAGATGATAGATGAATAGTAAAACAGCACGGATGCTTGGTATTAATTATCCCAAATTTGTCGAACATTTTGAGTTTGAAAAAGATTTTGCAACAGAATACAAATTCAGGAGAAGGCAAATATGCAGCAAAATGTTAGCGGATGGAGTTGATATTTAAATAATAACACATGAGAGCGAGGGCAATATCACGATTTATTGCCTGCCGAAGGGATGGTGGTCATGATCGAAATATTGATTATGCCCTCGCCTACGGCTCGGGCATCATCAGTATTTCGATCATGACCACCAGCCCGAGGGCAGGCAAAAATCGTGATATTGCCCAAGCTCTCATGTGTTATTATTTTTATTACACCGAACAAGCAAACATGCAAAGAAACAAAAACACAAAGACTTCGTCGAGTACAGTTCGCCTTCTGAGTTCGGACCTCAGCGTAAAATGTTGTCAGTGCCGAGTCTAGGGTTGCCGCTAAAGTTTGCCGATCTCCTCGGTGGCGTATCCAAATTTGTTGCTTGCATAGTCGCTGAACACAGAAATTGCATTCCATGTTGCCATTTTCGTTCGTTTGCTCTTTACTTGCATCAAAATATCGTCTCACTGTGCCGTTGACAGCTCTGCATGACGTTTCGCAGCCGTAAGTTGCCAACTGCAAAGTACAACAAGCGAACGACAATTTGTTTTGCGCAGAAAGGATGCGCAGTAAGTAAAATGACGTCATCCATGTAATATCAAATGCAGAGGGCATCATCAAGTTCGCAGAGGGCATCATCACATTCGCAGAGGGCATCATCACGTTCTTTTACATGTCACGTGAGTCGTGTTTAACCAATAGCAGTGCACGCTTAATGAGTGAGGTGTAATAAAAAGTAATGAACGCGACTTAGCTCTTTTCCTTGCAGGAACGAGGAAACATTAATGATTCTTCAGATTGAGTAATGGGCACTTGGAAGACCAAACTACATTTAAAAACCTACAAACCGTTTCCCTTAACCCTCACGCAGTGTTCAAGCCTACAAACTTTCTGAATTGTTTAATGTTAAATTGAAATCGTCGTAAAGAATTCAAATATTATGTCACAGAAAAAAGACAGTACCAGTTGGCCATTTCCTGTTTCATTGGACATCGTTGTCAATAACAATTTGACACCAAAATTGTGAAAGGATGTAACTTTGTTATTTTATAAAAGTAAGACTGCAGCTTATCTTTAAATTAAGCAAATGAGATAATATAGATCCTCTTTGTAAAAAGAACGCCATTAATGAAGACCTTGAAATAATAAAAGTGAATAAATGCATATATTATATGATACCTCTGATTTAATATTGGTTTTTCTGATACTCGGCTTGTACACAACTATGGTACCTTCGAACAGAGAAACAAGTTTACTTGAAACATCTTTACAGAAAACTGGTATCGTCAAGTGAGCTATTGTATGTAATCTGCGTAGACCGTAGACACAATGACACGGGGCTGTACAATTACTTGGACCAGCAAACTGAAGTGGAGGCTAGGTTTACCTTAAATTGGAAGACTACGCTACGGAGGGAGATTCAAGCCTTTCCTAACAGAAGGGGGACACTTCGTTGACGAAAATATCCTGTCAAAAAGCCTTGTTTTTGTGAGCAAAACTATTCTGAACACGATTGGAACTACTTTCGGATTATTGGATGGTGAAGTAATGTCGATTTAATCTGCAAATATAAGCTTATCTGCTTCTCTTTTTACATTAAACACTTGTTTTCATGACTAACTTGTAATATTGCATGAATCAGCTATACAGCACCTAACACACTTTTGAAAACATTGAAAAATACGAACATCCAATCCTCCCAAATTAGTTCCAATCGCGTTTCTGCGTAGATAGGCGATTCTCCTTAAGTTTGAAAACTAGCCGTATTTTCTACCCTGGGTTGGTAGCTCTGCTGGTGGACAGAATTGCCCCCGAGGTTATCGTTCGCCCAGTTAAAGCGATGTATTCGTTGCTTCGCTTCGATAAAGTTTAATGTGCGATGTGTGATAGTGAACATGCGTGCGTGAGTGCTTCACGAACTCTACAACGTGTGGAGTGGTCTCAGTCAGAAAAATGTAACAACTTAGCCGGCTATTGAACAACTCTTTTTGGGAGTGGCGATTTAGCCGAGCGGTTCTCTCTGTGGCCTCTCCGCTAGGCGACTGATGCCGTATGTTGTGGGTATGTTGTGGGTTCGAACCCGATTGAAAACTAGCCGTATTTTCTACCCTGGGTTGGTAACTCTGCTGGTGGACAGAATTGTCCCAGAGGTTACCGTTCGCCCAGTTAAAGCGATGTATTCGTTGCTTCGCTTCGATAAAGTTTGTATGTGCGATGTGTGATAGTGAGTATGCGTGCGTGAGTGCTTCACGAACTCTACAACGTGTGGAGTGGTCTCAGTCAGAAAAATGTAACAATTTAGCCGGCTGTTGAACAACTCTTTTTGGGAGTGGCGATTTAGCCGAGCGGTTCTCTCTGTGGCCTCTCCGCTAGGCGACTGATGCCATATGTTGTGGGTTTGAACCCGATTGAAAACTAGCCGTATTTCATTCTCTGACGACACTATGGTATCAAGAAATGTATTTTCCGTCGTATTTACAATTTGTACAAGTCTATTCTGGGCTTGTTTTGCCAAACATTCTACTAACAGAGTTGAATGGGGCAGGATTTTAGTATGTTGTTGATAACGTTAGGCAAACGACAAGGACAAGCTCTGAGAAATGGCGTGTGCTTATCAGAAACCTTATACATAAGTCAATAGAACTTAAAGCCTGTCACACTTGACACAATTTATTTTACGGCACTGTGGTTCTTTTTCACATATTATCACATGGACTGGCCCGGATCGCCATCTGTGTGACTTACACGAGCACAAAAGGGAGATCCATATCACCCCTATTGTACGTCATCAAGCGGAATTTTCCTACACTATAAATGCCGTTCATACATACACGCCTCGACGCTTGCGTGGACATACCGATCTGTCGTGATCAATGCCGTGCTTTCATAACAGTTTTACAGAAAGGCAACGCGATAAATCCAGACATAGAAACACAAAAGACATGTCAAACGAAATTTCAAGTCGCTATAAAGCTTTACCTATTCCAAAGAATCGAATGGGGGATGCCGTTTATCACTTTAATCATGGACAAATAGAAAGACAGGCTAGCAATGCGGCGCGCCGTTTGATTAATAGTTGTCTCGATAAACTATGGCCTTTTCATATTAAAATAATCTTCACAGGTGTCAAACACGACATTTTTCATCCTGTGAACACTGTGTGAATACTATGGTTGGTCTTACTGATGTGTATCTTGGCTTGGCTTGGCTCTTTCTCAAGACGGTCTCCTCAGTCCCACATATGTATGGTGTTTTTAATGGATGTGAGGGTCACCATCTTTTTCATCAATCTTAAACAAGTCAAAATTTCTTCATTTAAATAGCACACTTTGGCATATTCACCTCTCCACTGTATTTTTTTTCACTCGGTAGCCACATCCTGTACTAAGCTTCTTAGGATGACCTTTTGCCAAATTACTTCCGTGTCAGATACCCTATATGTACACCTATGGCCATGATACTTCTGAATCAGATATCCTACAATACACATTATAAAGAGAAAATATTATACGGCTATTAAATAATTCATTCACATGCAATTTGCCGGCATGATAGTGGACATGGTTGGACATCACCCCTCCCACCTGAGGTGTATCACTCGCCATTGGTTTTATTCCGAGTTAAATGTTGATTCGGATTTTACTTTCCAGACAATGCGGCACGCGTAGATTTGTAAAGTACCTGACGCGCAAACAAAAAAGATAAAAGTTAACAATGGCTGGCAGTCCAACAGTTGTATACAACACACATACTCGGTATGTATGGTATATGGCGATAGATACATCAAATAATAATGAAGAAATCGACAGTTTTTACAAATTTAAGAAATAAAATTGCAAAATTGCCTATCCTTGAGATATTGACCATATTGTTTCTCCTTGTCTTTGGTTTTGACAAGACGACAAGTCGATGGCGTCGTGCTGCCGGTGGCGTGTGTTTTCAGGCAGAAACATCTCTGTGTGAGTCAGCAAGCCGTACCTATATAAAGATCAACACAAAATACCATTGTGTGGACAATGTCAACGATATCACGAGGAATGAACGAATACAGTCGATTTGAAATAAACGGTTAGACAAGTGCTACTCGGTGCAGACAAAATCATAATATATCAAGCAGATACGACCACATCATAGTGTTTTTTATTTTAACAACCTCAATAAATACTAGTTAGACTCCGAATTTGATCTTGGTACTATTCTTAAAGATTTTATTTGTTTTGGTGAAGAACATTCACAACTATTGTGCATTTTCTGGTCCTTTGTACGTGTAACTGCAAAATGTGTTTAGTAGTGTATTAATTTTTGTCAAATGTGACAGGGATAAACTACTGAGAAAAATGTACCAATTATGCCTACTCATGCCTCGCTGGAAAAATCGACAGGTGCTCCTTCAACTATACACTTCAGGTTTCTGGTCTGCATTTCTTCAACCCAATTTTTTCTAGGGAATTTAACGTAAGACAGGGGAGCCTTCTGTTATTATGTTAGGGGTGGGCCGGCAAACTCAAGGGCAGGCTAGATTTTTCTTAAATTGGAAGACTACAGGGAGAGATTCAAGCTGTTTACGAACAGATATGGACACTTCGTTTTCGAAAATATCCTGTCGAAAAGCCCTGTTTTTAGTGAGCTAAAACATTCTGTTTAATACAGATGATTCTCCTTGAGTTTTCGTTCTCTGACGACACTATGGTACCAAGAAAGTAAATGTATTTTCTGTCGTTCTTACAATTTGTCAAAGTCTACTTTGAGCTTGTTTACCATAAATGTTACCAACAGATGTGAATGGGGCAGGTTTTTTAATGTGTTGTGAATAAAGTAAGACAAACGAGAAGGAAAGGCACAGACAAATAGGAAGACAGACTAGTGACGCGGCATGCTGTTTGATGTCATGGTTGGCTCGATCACCTATGACCTTTTCATATTAAAATGAGCTTCACAGGTGTTAGACGTTTAGGTGTTTTCGTTTGTGGTTGATAATTGCACGAGATTATGCGAAAGATAGGGCGAGATGACATCGTGCTGCCGGTCGCGAAGCGACCATGCTTACTTTGTGTGGTTTCAGGGCAGAAACACTGCTTCACGCCAATGAAAACATATCAGGCCAGCAAGTTCCATAAACACTTACTCCCATGACGACCTTGTAGAAGACGATATACCTGATCGCAAACAATTGAGTAAAATCTGATAGTATCGACAAAAGACTTTCGGATTTCTTTCAAACACACTTATATTCATAAAAACATGAGTCGAATTTTTAACATGGTAAAACTCAGCTCAAAGCTCAAAACTTTTATAGTTTTCGCAAGCACGCCAATTTCCTCAGCACTACACGACAACAGCAACACGATCTTTGGGGAACGTACTTCTGCTTAAGAATTGGCGAAAATCCGGAAACTACCGAAGAGTGCTTGTTCGGCACTCTTCGGAATGCAGAGTCAAGAGCTTCCCTAGGCGAGACGTACATCGACGGAATTAAGCAGTTCATTCACACGTTGAACAATAACCGTTTCTGGTCTGTTTCTTTTTGCCTGGGGGACAAGCTAGGAGACATGGCGCTGGCTGATCACCAACCTTATATATATTTACGCTAATATAACGTAAAGACCATCATACCGACACAATTTATGTATACGGCACCTTGGTTCTTTTCCAACATCGAAAACTTTCCAATTAAAATTTAGGAAGTGTTTCCACATGGGGCATAGTTTAGCCTACTCCTAATACATAGTGGTATATAACTTGTTGGGGTCTTTTTGGCTCTGAGGTGTTGGAGCCCACAATATAACATTGTCACATAAATAAACCAGTAAACAGGAAAAAGGCGGTCAGCTAAAGGTAGGCCAAGCTCGGCCAGCCAATGTCTGATAGGGATTCTACCTAACTGCGTAGTTGACTGTAGTGTTGCTGCTAAGGAAGTAAATAATCTGATGGTTGGTCTTCAAGTTGATTTCTCGATCAAGTTGTTATGGTTGGAAGTCAAATTCAAAATTGTCGACAAGCGTTCCCTTTTTGCTTTTGTTTACCGGTACATTAGGTATTTTGTTAACTGCATTTTTTCTGCAATATTAGTACTTTGTTTGAAACGTGACGGAAAATCTCACTCTTCCAACATTGCCAACAAGGAACGTGGCCAAACATTTCTGGAAAGTTCTTTTCTACTCATGTGCAATGATGTTACAGGAATCTTAAATCTGATATCAACACAGAATTAAGAACAGAAAACTGTTCTCTAGTGATCTTCATTTCATCACTTTAAGAAACGGATTTAGAGAACAATGTTCATTGACAACAAATATGCAGAGGTCACACACATTACGCTATTTATAAATTCTCTTTGTTTTTCTTCAATTATTTTACAGTACGTGTGAATTCAAGGCCACTGTAGATGTCAAGAAACAATGGCAGCTCATCTTCTTGCGACTTCAAAACTAACTCAAAGTTATTACCACAAACTGAGTCAAAGGCAACTCTGCGGTAAGACTATGGGCCAACTGTTTGATTTAACAAGCGATGCTTATCCAAAGAGAGAAGCAATAACTTACTATCCTAAGGATGGTGACGTCAGACGTTTATCGTTCGAGGAACTGAGGCTTCACGTGGATAGATTTGCTGAAGGGCTCATCAAACTCGGTGTGAAAAAAGGCGAAAAACTAGGAATACTTGTTGGCAGACGATACGAGTGCATCGTGGCCTATTTAGGAATCATGAAGGCAGGTCTTATCGCTGTTCGCCTTCTTACCTTCTCAAAAGCCGATCAGTTAAAATATCAAATAAACAAAGTTGGCTGTGATATGTTGATCATTGATAGCGATGGTTTAGCCAACATCCGAGAATTACTTCCAGAAGTTGAATCTGCAAGTGTACCATGCTGCAGAGTGCCTCTTCCAAGTGTTCGGTTTTTCATTAATATTGATTCTGCAGTGACAAGAGGGGCGTGCCTGTCCCTTGACAGTATCCTCAGCATGTCATCGGACAATTTGAAAGAGGTCGGGGTTGAAAATGAACTTCAACTTGACAATCCTTGTGTCATCTTCTTCAGCTCAGGCAGTACTGGACGTCCAAAAGCCATTGTGCACTCTCACCACTCCATTTCTGAATGTGTCTTAACCGTATCTGACTATAGAACATCATATAATGACGACGACCGTGGTTGTCATTTGGGGTCCGTGACATGGTACTCCATTGCATTAGAGTACACCCTTGCTCCAATGATTGTAGCTGGAGATAGGCTTGTTCTAACCGAGTCACAAGACGTCGATACCATTCTAAGCGTCATAAAACTAGAGCGATGTACGTCTATGATACTTTTCCCTCTTCTTGCGTTTGAAATAGCAGACACAAAGGGCGAAGGTATCGACCTTTCATCACTGAAAGATGCTTGCCTTGGAGGAAATACTTTTCCAACAGATACTCTAGCAAAATTAAGAAAGTTTCATATTCAAAATATAACCGTTGGCTATGGGTCAACTGAAACGAATGCAACCACATTGCATCTTAAAGACGAATCAATTGATGGGAAGACATGGATAGTGGGGCGACCACTCCCGCACTGCGAAGTTAAGATAGTTGACGAAAACTTCCGCATAGTACCGGTCAACACTGAGGGAGAAGTCTATGTACGAAGTCCATATGTGTTCCAGTGCTACTATGGCGAGGAAAAGCAAACAAAGGCCGTGAAAACAGAATCGGGGTGGGTGAAGACAGGGGATGCTGGAATCATGTTTAGCGATGGAAAAATTCGAGTAATGGGAAGGAAGGACGACTGCATCATAAAAAATGCCAAAAACATATATCCTTCTGAAATAGAGCGCTATCTTTTTGGTCATAGTAAGGTGAAGCTTTGCCAGGCAGTAGCTATTCCTGACCGAAAAGTGGTTAACGAGATAGGTTTATGTCTGGTCTTAAAACCTGAAACAGAGTGCACCGAAGAGGAAATTCTTGAAGTCATGAAGAAGCATTTGGATGAATTCCTCATTCCCAAATATATTTTGTTTTTTGAGAGTTTTCCAGTCACTGATACGGGGAAAATTAAACGTACGGAAGTGATGAGGATGGCAGTAGAGAGATTAAACCTGCAGACATAGTTACATTAAGAGACTGACATTTACGATCGTATGTAGAATTTATAGTGTTAAAAGCCCACTTAATTAATATTAAGATACAAGTTGACGTAATATTGTGCTTAACGTTTTGTTGGTCAGGCTTTTTTCACAAACAGTTGAATCCCACATTGTACTCGTAATGAAGTGGTAAAGTATCATGAGACAGTATATAGTGCAGATCAGCATTCAAAATTTTATATTGTCTACAAGCAACGACTTACTTTTTTGGAGAATTAAAAGAACTGAAACGATCATAGTACAGAAGTTATAGTTTTTTGGTATAAACAATAATAGTTAAAGTATACAATACAAGATACAAGCACACTCTCTTGTGATTATTGGTCAGATCCTTTTCTGTTTTGACTACACTCATTACCACACATCGTAGGAATTGATATTGTGTCCTAAGTTTTAATCACGTTATAATTGATTAAACCCTTGCCTCATTCGCTTAGATGACTTGTTAAATAGGGGTATTATAGACAAGCCTGATTGCCTTTATAATGAAGTTTGACAAGCAGTCGTAATGACATTGAATTGAAGATTCAAAAACACAATTTCACTGATAAAACGCTGTGATTGTGACAAATTCAAAATAAACTTGCTTTCAAAGGACTCAGCCTCACATCTGGCCACAGCTAGCGTATGATCTTCTTGTAGATTGTAATAATTTTTTTCAATATCAAATACTTGCTTCAACAATACTTTTACTTTTCCCTAGTATGGATTATACTGTTCGTAGTGTAGTGTAGATCATTCTCCTTTGTGATCTTGGGTTGAATCAGTCATGTTTAGAACTGTTTAGAACGTAATTTTCACTACAAGTGAAGATATTTTAAGAAAAGTAATTAGCTTATCAATAGAAATTCTAGATTGTTCTTATACTCTTTAATTGTAATCATTAAGTACAAATGCGGGACGGCACCTGGCCAATGAAGCTCAGAGAATGGAACGACAAACATATTAACTAAGGAAACAGGCGAGGCTTGCCTAGCCGGTTAATTTGGTCATCCTCTCCCCCGCGCCCATATATACGTTGATGATCAGGGCTGAGTCTGTTATTGCAATTGTATTATCAACAAACCCAAGAAAACCGTCAAAATTTGCGATAATGTTGTACGCAAAAGACAGGCCCAAGAACTTGTATTGCACAAATGTTGTGTTCACTGAACAGCGACTTATGCGACTTCAGTGAATAGTGCAATACGCCAGCACTATCACGTGCGCTGTAAAAAAATTGCAAACTCAAAGATCTTTTTGGATAAAATTGTTTAAAATTGACCCACAAGTATTCCATTTTATTTTGTAATTGATCATAATATTTGTAAAAATCAAGATTTATATTTAAGCTGTAAAGCTACAATGTCTACAATACTGTGAGTAGTTAATATTGTTATTCATATTCATGGGCAATGTAAACAAATCATTATTGTGTAATTGTTGTAGGTCACGTAGTTCAGCTAGACGTTTTAAATGCCATGGACAGGACATGGTAATATAGTAACAGTTTGATTTATGATTATCATTCAAGGTGTTTTTTTTTAATGCGATGGAAAAGTGTATAGTTAACAGATAGCCATTAAACATGTGAAGTTTCTTCCAAAGGCGGTCGACTCTGTTTTTGAGGGAATTCAAAAAGTGTTTGCTCCTTATCAATTACGCTGAGGATTCATTAATGAGGGGCTCATCTTTGACTACCATAATGAGGCCCTTTCTCGATTGAACTTTTTATTCTGAAATCTGTGAATCGCCATCCGAGGCTATATGAGCAAAGGAAGACACTGGTCACATGTGAAGATTGCTGAGTATGTTAAAAATATCAACCCTCATGATGATGCTTCCGTGGGACATGTCAACCGGTTCTACTAAAGCCACTTGTAAACAGCGTCGAATTTACACTGCATCATCAGTGAAAGTAATCAGCAGACTAAAAAAATATTAATCACAGAAAGATGTCCATGATCGTATTTATAATACAATCAATTGGACTGTACCTCTGAACATTGGGGCTTGGACTATTCATAGCCGTGTGTGAAGAGGTAGCGCGGAAAACTCATTATATTCACTATGATCTTTTGTCGTTAAACAAGGAAAGGCAACTTAGGGGCCGTCGATAATAAAAGCTGACGCACGACAAACGCAATTCTATCCTTTAGGGGGAGGGGGTAAACGCTCATAACGTTTTGTGTGCGTCAAAATCGTATAAGGATTTTCTATTGTTTTCCGAAGTGCGTTTTTGCAGCGAGAACGCAATACTACCTTCACGTTAATCGAGGACAGAATGACCACCAAATAGACAGAAATGTGAAATAAAAACTTGTATGCTTTTTCAACGTGAAACATGTACGTGAAACATTTTTCTACGTGCGAAATACATTAAAATGTTTCGTGTCTTAAAAAGTGAAACGCGTAAAGTGGAGGTTTATTAATTAATGAGCACTTCCGGTATTTTTCATGGGCGTGCGGATCGGAGAGGTGCGTGTAGGTTTGTCAGAAACAGCATTATAATACAAAATTGATTTCGCATAAGAACTTTCGTATGGGGGAGAGGGTTACAAATAAAACGATGGAATTGGGTTTCTTGTGCGTCAGCTTTTAATATCGACAGCCCCTTATCAGGGTGAGAATTTATTAGGCGCCGAATTACTCTCGCTTTCTTGACCGCGCTTCGCTGACGAAATTAACCGATCAAAGTAAAGTGCGCCGCTGGCGGTAGGGACAGACATGTCGTGACCGATTCGATGCCATTTCACACTACCCAAAGCTTTCGGCGCACTTTTCTATGATTATTATGCAAGAGCGAAGCGACTGGGGTTTGGAACTCGAGACTCGCGCCGAGTTAGTTTCATGTCACGAAAATGAAGGGATGATCATCAATAAACTGTCAGCATAAATGTATCATGTGATGGCGAGGTCTGATAGGGGTGATATTCAAAAAGCTCTACTCTTGATCCTGACGAACTTAAGTAGTCGAACACTATGGTGTAGTTTAACATTTCAGAAAATAAAGTCACCAACCGAAACAACTTGTCATGATTCGAAGTTCATTTTCTGGATCAAGTTTGTAAAGTTGGAAATGATCGATAAATGTGAGAGTTATGGCCACGAGTAACAATATATTGTGCACATCTTAAATGAGTGTATGGTATATCGTATTTTGCAGGACAGTGTTTTGTTTCAAAGACGACTTGGCAATCCGACTCTCGCAATATTACAAACATTTTAACTTATCTTTGGAATTTTTTTTCGCATGTTAAAATGTGTACGATATCGCGATACAAAAGCATATTTAATGTACAGCTGTCATTATTACTTGACTGAATGTTCGACTTTGATCCGCCGTTGATAACGTCTTACCATATTCAAGGGAGGGAGATGGACTACAGATGTCTGTGATCGTATATACTATATAGTTATTAAGTAGGAGGGCTCCTTCACCGTTGTTTGGAGAGAATGATTTCAATTGTCACGTTGCATGACGAATACATTTCTGAACTAAGCAAGGGAAATCACAAGAATTGTTGTACTTAACATCCGAAAACTATCGAACACTGTTCTTTTCGTAATTCCTGTAACTTAGAGCAAAATGCTTACGGTAGAATATTTCGACTGAATCACTCAGTCTAAAGCTCATCCCTCATCAATAAAGATGGTGGGGGTTAATTCAAGCAGTTTACAACGCCCTCTTGCGGTCAGTGGTCCGGTGTACGTAATCGTACCAAATGTTCGCAATGACACAACAACTGACAAAGGCTGCGTGATTCTACCGTAAGCATTTCGCTCTGAGTTACAGGAACTACGAAAAAGGAATATGATTCCAGAGCAAGGATACCATATTTTTAGTTATTTCGAATATTGTGTGCGTGAAAGAAAAGCACCGCAATAAAAGAGAAAAAAAATCATTAAAGTGCAAACAAACAAAACATTCGGTAAAATGTTTGTGGATGATTAGGATTTAAGTGACCACTGACTCAATTTTTTTTAAAGAAAAGTCAAAAGTAATGTGCTTCTAAAGATTGGGTGACAGCACTGCAAATCGAACCTTGGAATGAGCGTTAATTTGCTTATGTTATCTCAGGAATATCGATTTAAGATATTGAGCAATAGACTGAAGAATAGCATTGTTTATGATTGTCAAATTGACTTTACGTTTGATAGGTAGACGACAATCTATAGCCAGGTCTTCAGGACGTTTTCTAGAATGACATTGACAAGGTTGACGGGCAGAAAAACATAGCTTTGTTTAAGGAAGTTTCTGTACTGATCTTTTTGTGTGACATGTACTTTTATGAGTGACGTTACCGATTATTTGTTTCAACCGGCTAGGCCAAGTAGCATGCTAACAACAAGTGTAGAGATCTCAACTCTGACCTGAAAGGTGTCTCCATATTTTCAGTTGCACTTGATTTCCTTGTTGTCTAAATAAATTGTTATTCATATCTTGGTTTGAAGTTGTAGAACTTTGTAACATCCTTAGTACTGATATATTGTTCGAGCGACTTGAAACTTCGTTGGGCGTGCCTTCTATGTTTCCGTATCTGGATTTATCGGGTCACCTTTTTGTCAAAATGCCATGAGAGCATGGCATCGATCAAGACAAATCGGTCTGTGTCGCGACGTGCACGTACGAACGGTACCATTGCAGGAAAAAAGTTCCGGTTGATGACGAACAACAGCGGTAATATGGATTTCTTATCTGTGCTGGTGTACGTCACACAGGTGGAGATACGGGCCAGTTCATGTGATAAAACTTGGAATAAAATACAAATCTGACAGTGTCCATTTGGTTTGTAGCTACCTTAAACTAAGCAGTCGGTACATACAACTGATGGAATGAGTAGGATATGTACTACATACGAAACTTTACAGAAAGACTGGGTATACTGGTAGTGAGTCTTTTAAGTTGTATGCGCCTTTAAAGGGACATTATCACATGAACCGGCCCGTATATCCACCTGTGTGACGTACACCAGCACAGATTAGAAATCCATATTACCGCTGTTGTACGTCATCAACCGGAACTTTTTTCCTGCAATGGTAAGCTTACCGTTCGTACATGCACGGACGTCGCCACACAGACCGATTCGTCGTGATCGATGCCGTGCTCTCATGGCATTTTGACAAAAAGGTGACCTGATAAATCAAGATATGGAAACATAGAAGGCAGTTCCAACGAAATTTCGAGTCGCTAAAGCTTTAGCTATTCCCAAGAATCGAATGAAGATACCGTCGATCGTTTTAATGGCTCAGTAACGTCACGGCTCAAGTCGTAAGACTCAATGTGGACGTCGACGTACCAGGCGATCGCCAAGCGACGTCATACCTGGCGATCTCGGTTGGCGATAAACCCGAAATATACACCTCAACGAAAGTTCAACATAATAAATGAATACCGTATAATCTTCGGGAAAGCGACATAGAAGGCACGAGCATAAGTCATTCGACGAACAACGATAAATATCTTTCATCACACCAATTATTCCGTCCTTTCTCGATCGGAATCAAACCCAAAGCGTAAGGCTGTCGTGAAAACATAAGCTGTCGACCTGCAGTTCAGCGCTGTAGAATCCGATCGATGCATTTCGAAAGTTGACTGGGACATTACTCACAACAGAACAGAGTTGCCGTCAAGTAACAAAATTGGAATGTACCTATGGGCGATATATGTGTCACAGCAAAAATCAAAGTCCGTAAGACGCAAAATGAACGACCGATATGGCCACCGGCGGAGACCGGTGACGGCAGTGCCCACTATATAGCGTACACTCGCCCTGTGTGTCACAGGTCTGAATCCTACGAGCTCGCCAAGGTCGTAAACTTGTGATATTTTAAAAGCCACTGCATCTCTAAAAATGATAACTACTGTTTCGATCGTATCGTTGCATTGAATTCATAAATATAATTGAAAATATTTTGAATAACTCAAAATACTATGGTTATCGGTCGCTATCGCGGTGAAAGCTATATCCACCGATGGCAGACTTGCCTTGGCATTGGTCCAGCGCGAGACAATGATTGACATGCGCACGTGATCGAATCCGTATGTCTGATTGGTTGAGATACCATTCCATGTATCAAAAATTCAGCTTAATCGGATTTATGAACGAAAGTATACCTGTAAACATTCGCACATCTCCTGGGTGACGGGCCGCTTAACTCAATAAATGAAAGAAATCCGCGTAAATAAAACACAAAATCGCGATTAAAACCATGCAATTTGTTACAATAATTTTGATCCACCTACATCAAAGAAAAATAAGAAGACTGTTCATGTGATAAATATATAATCCAATGGAATTTTTCTTTGTTTGACGTCATCGTATACTAGTGTTTTTCGCTGAGCCGTACAACTTCTCGCCTTCGGCTCGAAGTTGTACGGCTCCGCGAAAAAACACTCGTATACGATGACGTCAAACAGAGAAAAATACCGTGGGGTTATATATAATAGTCGGCCATTTTTCAGTAATATTGTTTGATACAAGATACTATTTATTTTATTTGCCATATTGAAATATACTGAATGAATGGGTGACCATGCATATATTTGACTCCGGTTTAATCCAAATTATATACCATCGCTAAAATGAATTAATGATCGTGACCATAAATTCATTTGCGCGATGGTTTCATTAATCGTGTCTAAACCCGGGGTCGATTATATGCATCGTTAACCATTTATTCAGTATCTTTCAACATGCCAAACAATATAAGTAGTATCTGGTAACAAACAAAATTCATGAAAAATGACCGACTTTGTCCCTTTAAAGTGAATGACTTAAAGTTTTGCTCAAAATTCCTAAATGAAACTTTCAACCATTCTCTTACTAAATGATCAAAAAAATCAGGGATACCGTTGCAAATTTACGAACTAGAGAAAATTTCCAAACATTTCACAATATTTGAAATTCAAAATGGCCGCATTCTGTGTATTAACTCTGTGGGAAAAAAATCAATTTTGAATTTTTTTAAAACTAAGACTCACAAGAGCTTTAAAATGAGACCCAGAAGTGGTAGACCAGAAAAGAATTGTAGAAAATTGAGAGCTCAAGTATCTGTCCCCGAGGCGCGTTTTACCTTAACTGAAAAGATATTATATAAAAGCATTATGTTTTCGTTATGTACTAGCGTCTTTCCAGGAACAGCATTCTACCTTTCATATTTGCACTTTTCAATCTGTCCATACAATCTGTCTATGACTTTCAAACAAGTCGTACAAACAACAACAAACATGGCGGAACAATGATTTTTTCCTCACCACCGCAGGTGAGAGCGACTAGCTGAAAGTTTCCAACCTGGTAAGTATTTGGTTTTGTCCCGTGTGCTGGGTTATGTACATGTAAACTGATGACCAAAGTTTAGTATTCCCTGTAAATCCATAAGCCTTTCGAACGCGAAAGATTCGGATATCAGAACCTCAGCAGTAGCTACGCAGCTCGAAAGTTATCCTCCGAAACATGAACAGGAACATTGGTCAAAGCCGGATTATGCATGGTAGCTATGGAAACACACCGTTTATTCTCAGAAAGCATGCAATGTACTGCGTACTGCTGACGCTCCCTCGGTCCGTGGACTGTTGCAGTCGCTACACACCTTCAATTACCTATCAATCACAGAAGTCAGTCACGTGTGTCTTCAAATTTTTATACTGTACCAATCATTAACCACGGAAATAAAACAAATGGTCGCGCCTACGGGTTCATGGACGTTCACGAGGAGACACCATCATTGTCGCAGAGTTGCTTTGACTAGTTTTGAGGAGAATATGGGCAATCTGTGTACGGTCGCACATCGAACCGACAACTGTACGCTTAGATAAAAATATGTCCGAAAAGTTTTGTTTTATTCAACTAACTGAGTCATCGCCTTTGTTATCGCTTTAACATCCCCGTTTTTTTTCGGGAATACTGCAACATGAATATCTCCCCAATGCATAGAGTACGGCCGTTGATCCGATATATTTATTGACCCTTTCGCAAAACATCTCGTCAAACGAACGGCGAAAGGGCCAATTTTTTGTACATTGGTCAGAAAGTAATGACAATATAGGTTTGGATATTACATCTCTCAAATTAGGACAGAGTATTAAAGATGAAAATACTTTCATCGATCTACAAAGAAAAGAAAGAATGAGTCAGTAAATATCGAATCATAGACGGGAGAATCGAGACAGTCCACTGTCTATGGTTTAATCAATTGTGAACAAAAGTATTTCGATTAATTGACTAACGCAACCAGAAAGTAAATTTTACTCAACTTTGAAAAAAGTCACCGCCTTTCCTTGACATCAGATTCCATGGTCATGAAGCTGCCAACGAAGCCGTTTAGGTCCTCAAAACTCTTCTAAAACGGCAAGACAATAATAATTATACTTTTCACGACAGCAAACAACTAAAAAGACTTAAATCTGAACTATAAATGACAGTTTTGAGGAAGAAACGATCGGAAATAGCGGCGTGTCTTGGTACGACGTCTACATGAGAACGCGCTATGGCTCGAGTGACATACAAGAGGCGGGCACAGGCGCTCGAGCTGGGAGTCTGGTAAATAAATTCGTTTTCGGCTCGATCTGTCGATCCCGTTGTCGATTTGTCCGCCACTGCAACCTAAATGAGTGTTTAGGTTGCAGTGGCGGGCATATCGACAACGAGATCGATAGATCGAGCCGAAAATAGATCTGTTTAGCAGACTACCAAGCTACAGAGCGCCTGTGCTTGCGGGTCTACCTTTCCAACAGCACTGCTGTCGTCCCATGTAATTACGATGCTGTACCGTATCTAACCACAGGCTACCCAACAATTATTACTGAGTTTTTCACACTGTTTTCTCTATCATTTTCTCTCCTTTATTCATGCTCTGACTGATCGGAGTAAATAAAATAAATGGTTATATAAGTTATAACCTAACCTAGCCTCTGTGACTCTTTATTTATTTTACACTCCATTACAAG
>LD372362.1:0-32500 GCA_001465055.1 Ptychodera flava
CCTCCCTCCCTTGTAGCTTTTTCAGGTAAGTATCCCAGTTGTACACCTTTTCTTTACTACTCAGGGCCGGGTATGAATAGCTAACTGCCCCTGTTGGAGTAAGTTAGTTCATGCAAAGCGTGGCTTGGTTGGTGTCACGCTCGATCGCTCTGTAAAAACCATGCCAAAATGGTCACAGGCGAAGAAACTTAGGCGTCCATGCACCTATACCTAATTATGAATGTCTAGTGATTGAATGTATCGATACAATTTTATGATTTGAGCATAAATAAAGCTGATTTTGATCGATGAAGGTATTTCTCTTTGTCTTCAACTAGCGTGGCAAGCGGCCATAACAAAGGTCTGCAAGCTGTCAATCAAAAAAGGACGCGCTACAGGTGTGAATCGGTAAACGTGTTAGATACGGCACGGCATTGTAATTAGATGGAGCGACCTCAGTGCAGATCCGCCATGTTTATTGTTGTTTGTACGACTAGTTTGAAAGTCATAGACTTTCTTAACAGTGAAATTCATATTGCCATTCAATATTTTACGCACTAAGTCACCTGTGCATTTAAATACGTCCATTCGAGAACACGCGTTTACAGACTATCGATGGTGATAACTAGCTCCAGGCCATGACATGTCTCCAGTTACGAAGTTTACCCAGTGAAGTCTTCGTAAATCGAAATCGACATTAACATTGAGCGGTGATCGTGAAGCGTTAAATAAATGTCGGCAAAATAAAACATCAAATGGCTAGACTTGGGAGGGGAGAGAGAGAGAGAGAGAGAGAGAGAGAGAGGTTTATGCACTTGCGAACTGATCATGGTCTATAGGATGGATGGATGCAGAGTCGGTTCACACATTTGCGCTGCACAGATATCGAAAATGTACAGATACTTTCCCAGAATTTGACTCATTTTATAACAAGAGTAGAACAAAACCGAAAGATTGTTGAAGATACTCTTCCGATGTTTGATTCGCAAGTTTGCTAAAAATATATTATACTTACAGAAAATAGTCGCTGTAGTCTTCTGTTCAATATGTTCTTCAACACCACGTTTCTTACGGTGATGTTACATTTTATTATTTCTCTAAATAAGCTTATAGATTAATGCACTACGGTGTTAATTTCGTTTTAATTCAACGAGTTCAAACCGTAATTATTTTTTAGTGAGAGGGCTTTTAGTAGTTCTGTAGACGAAACGATCTGAAATAGCAGAGTATCTTGGCAATGCCACGACGTCTACGCTATCGTTTAGCTGCAACGATTGTACAGTTGCAGTACGCGCCCGGGCCCCGGGTAAGCCTAATTCAGAACGTAAAATGCCGTCAGTTGCAGCGGCCTCGTGCTGTACCTTTGTCATTACTGTTGAAGTACACCTGTTATTGCTACGAGCATTGCGGGCCGCTTCATGAAACGTTTCTCAGTGTACTGGTCTCGCCGTTATATTCAGTTACGTATAATCTGCTGTTTGCATGTCAACACATCGGCCTGTTTACAACCTCCTGTGCACACTAATCGTGACCGTAATTTACAAAGACATAAACATTCGACCCCGCCCGTGAATGTCAAAGGTGAACGGGATTAACTTGATCCCGGGTATCAAGTCCCCGGGGTAGAGGAGGGGACACGAGGTCACATGAGGTCGTCCGCTCTCACGGTACGCGATGGCGGGAGTATCAAAATCACTACTTCTTGTTTTTGTTTTTCATCACCTTCCTCGATCACTAATTTTGCCATTTAATTACATAAATTATGCTCAACAAGTCATCGTTGATGACACAGTCCCCACTTATTAATGGGTACTTTGATTACAGGTCCTCAGAGGATAGAGTCCTCTTCATTAGGTCTGTGATAAAAATACTTTTGAATAAATTCGCTTGATGCATTTCTGAGTTGTAGTTCAGGACACGAAAAAATCGTAATAAAATGGCCACATGGCGGCCATATAGGATCGTATCACAAAACAAATCAATGTGCATATGTATAACATCGGTCAATGTTCTTGTACCAAGTTTGAATAAAATCCGTTAAGCTATGTCTGAGTTATGGCTCTGTACAGGAAAAAATCGTAACAAAATGGCTGCATAGCAGCCATATTGGATCGTATCACAAAAAAATTGACGTGCATATCTATGACATTGGTCAATGTCCTTGTACCAACTTTGAATAAAATCAGTTGAAACTTGCCTGAGTAATGGCTCTGTACATGAAAAAATCGTAATAAAATGGCCGCCTGGCAGCCATATTGGATTGTATCACAAAACAAATTGACGTGCATATCTATGACATTGGTCAATGACCTTATACCAACTTTGAATAAAATCAGTTGAAACTTGCCTGAGTAATGACTCTGTAAATGAAAATATCGTAATAAAATGGCCGCCTGGCAGCCATATTGGATTGTATCACAAAACAAATTGACGTGCATATCTATGACATTGGTCAATGTCCTTGTACCAACTTTGAATAAAATCAGTTGAAACTTGCCTGAGTAATGGCTCTGTACATGAAAAAATCGTAATAAAATGGCCGCCTGGCAGCCATATTGGATTGTATTAAAAAACAAATTGACGTGCATATCTATGACATTGGTCAATGTCATTATACCAACTTTGAATAAAATCAGTTGAAACTTGCCTGAGTAATGACTCTGTACATGAAAAAATCGTAATAAAATGGCCGCCTGGCGGGTCAATGAACCACTAAATACCGTGGTTTTAGTAAGTTGCGACGGAACGATGTTCCGATGTTTTACAGGACGAACTGGATAAAAAGTTGTGAGTGACAGTAAGCCGGTACCACTAACGTTTCGAACGAAGTGAAGTGAGTTATCCCCCCGAAACTCTCCTTGAATGAAGAGAATAGCTGCCAAGAATACATATTCCATAGGAAATGTCGCTAATTTATACACCAATTTATCAATTTCACAATCATATGTACAACGACAGTCCCTAAACACACGACTACATGAACAACGCAAAGCGTTTCTTCGCGAACGCCGATCACGCCTGTTCTGAATGTGAAATACAATAGAGCATAAAGGTGTATCTGGTACTTATGTGTAAATGTAGTTCTCACCTCTTGACGCCTTATGTTCCGCGATGGAATCTGCAATTGCATGATCTGAATTTTCTTGCCACCGTGAGCAAATCCCGGGGAGCACTATCATGATTATATCGCTGGGAACTATGATATACGTACAAAATACAGCAACCTCAAAGACATAGGTAGAGATGCAATAAGCAATTATCATAAAAGACCTGATGGACTTTCGTCAATACATAATGGCGCTTCAGTGAAAACTGGGAAATTCCTGAAAAAACCCACTGGCTGACGATAGACAGACCAGCAGCAATTCAGCGTGATTGAGTTTATAAGCAGGACAAAGCAGTTGGTGATTCGAAAAAAGCACTTTCGTGGTTGTTTGAGTTTTTTCAACTTCATGGAAATTATTCTATTATTTTCTATTTGGTTTCTTTAAATTTATTGCATAAGTGTATAATTACCTAATTACAATTCAATCGTAATCATTTTCAAGCTATACTGACATGAATTTGTGCTGTGAAATATCGCATACTTTTCAATCGAGATTGACTTCTCTCCTGGACTTCAACTCATTTCATGAGCAGTCCACCAATAACATTTCAGTTGGTCGAGACGCACTATGTCTGCTCTATGATAAGCTCCGGTACAGATTGAAAAACAAATGCTAGGTCAACATTGTGTTTACATTGTAAATCACGGCATCATTCTAATGTAATATAGCAAAACTGTACGTGCGTTATCCGCATCACGTTCGCTCTTTGCCCGCATAGAATTTGCAAAACAATAAGCTTTTCCAAACCAGGCAGAGCAGACAACGGCGCGATATTTTGTCGCTCTAAAAGTTCGAACTATTGACATATTTCTAATTTCTACTGAGAGGCATGCATGTTGCTCGCCCAATTGTCGAAACAAAAAGACGTCGCAACCATTCTCACAAAAAAGACAGAAAACAGCGAGTTCTATTCAGACTACACTGCCTATTTCAAAATGGAGTCTGTAAAATGCGAAAATGTAATGGGAGTAAGGTGGTTTTTACGATCACTCAATCACAGAGAGGTTATGCTTACGGATGTGATGAACTTTCTTGTCCATGTTTAGTAACCTTTCCAATGTTAGAAAGGAGAAGAATGCTATTATTTTTAGGCCGTGGCGCCTGTCAATAGACAGAATCCGGCTATTGACAGGCGCCTGTCAATAGACAAAAGTTGGCTATTGACACCGGGAGGTTTTTCGTCAAAATTCACCATATTTAAGCCTAATAAACTGTCCAATACTTCTTAGAATGCTTGATAAAGCCTTTTTACACTCAATTATGGACAAAGTCGCTGCAATCTTGAGTAATTGTAGACTTTGACCGTGTACGATATGTTGCACCAACGCCGCGCCTGTCAATAGCCAGGATGTGGCTATTGACACGCGGTAGGTTTTTCGCCAAACTATACAATATTTAAGCCTAATAAACTGTCCAATGCTTGTTAGAATGCTTGATAAAGCCTTTGTACACTCAATTATGAATAAAGTCGTAATTTTGAGTAATTGTAGAAGTTTACCGCGTACGATTACACCTTGCAACGCCGCGCCTGTCAATAGGCTATTGACATGCGGGACTCGCTGTCCAAATTTTAATGGATTTTTTATCGAAACATATATAGATGGCAATGGGAGTATAGATGGCAATGGGAGTATAGATGGCAATGGGAGTGTAGATGGCGATGGGAGTATAGATGACAAGGGGAAAATAGATGACCTGCATAAGAGACGACGTCAAAAGTTCAAAATTTCTGACCCAACACCCAAACGCCCACCTCCATTAAACCTTATGATGAATATCAATAATCGGAGGTTCCCATTTAATCTTCACTGTGATTATTCCAATCATACTTAAAACATTACCAGGACGGAAAGTTGCAAATAACGACAATGTTCTAATGAAAAAAAACAACATTTATTTCTGTTAAAAAAGCTTATCAGTAAGATAAGTCCCTCTAATATAAGCAGGTCAATATATAAATGTCTTTCAGACAAATCAAATCGAGCTGTGACCCCGGGGCTGTGACGCCTGTGACTATTATGTCGTGAGGTTTTTGGCATCGATAACCAACCCCTAATTATTGTTTTAGAATGGCTTAGTATTGACTGGAGTCTATAAATTGAACGAAATCAGCAATTTGTATTTGGGAAGCGTAGATCACAAGGGAAGTATAGATCGCAGAGGTATCGGCGAGGTAAACTTACTGCGACCAACACTGCATGGCTTCCCGTGGCGATGGATGTGAATTTTATGTTGCAGGGTTTGTGGTATCGAAAATTATTTGATCCTGTAAATTGTTTTCGAACGTTTAGTATTAAGTTTGAATTATCAATCGAACGAAACAATAAAATGCATCGGGGAAGCGTTGATCGCAAAGGGAAGTATAGATCGCTAGGGAAGTATAGATCACAGAGTTACCTGCGAGCTATATACTTTCTGCGATCAACACTGGCTGCCATGCATGTGCATGCCATTGTGGTGATGCCAACGAATCGTATGTTGCGAGGCTTGTGGCATCGAGGTCAATCAACGATCTCGGATAATTGTTAATCGAATATATAAACTGAACGGTAATAATAAAATACGTTGGAGAAGCCTAGAGGTAAAGGGAAGTATAGATCGCAAGGGAAGGATAGATCGCAGAGTTATCTGCGAGCTACACTTCCTGCGATCAACACTGGCTGCTATTGTGGTGATGGTAGTGAATCGTATTTTGCGAGGCTTGTGCCATCAACATCGATCAACGATGCCGGACAATTGTTTTAGTATGATTTAATATTAACTTGAGTTTATAAATTGAACTGTAATAATATAGTACGTTTGAGAAGCGTAGGTGGCAGAGAGAAGTATAGATTGGGGGGGGGGGATCGCAAGGGAAGTATAGATCGCAGAGTTGAGCTATACTCTCTGCGATCACCACCGGCTGCCATTGTGATGATGCCAGTGAATCGTATCTTGCGAAGCGTGTGACATCGATATCGGTCCTGGATAATTGTATTGTGTATGATTTAATATTACATCAAATTTATCAATTGAACGGTAATAATAAAATATATTTTAGAAGCGTAGCTCGCAGGGGGAAGTATAGATTCCAGTCACCTGCGTCTAAAATTATGATCATTGTTCCGCGATCAGACCGACACTGCCTTTGGATAGGCCGACTTCATTTATTGAAGTTAGATGTTGCGACATTCGCGGTACGTATCGAAGTGTGGCAGTTGATAGCTTGTGGCAATTCTTCTGTGAACCGAAAGAACAGATATGCGTGCTGTAAAGTAATTTGTTGGAGTGGCGTAGCAGGTGTGTTTGACAGAAAACCATGCGATCTACCCGACTCTATCTTGTAGTAATTTGATCTATACTTGTAGGCCTGCCGATTGGATGAATATTTTATTTATTTGATTTATTAAAGGATGGATGTGTCGATTATGTTTACATCTTCAACTTTGTCAGGACATTATTTATTCCATCATGACTTTCTTACGTTCACATCGCAATTAATTACAACCATCTCACCATGGCTAATTTCTTACACCAAATAGTAAACAATACACATGATAAAACATCATTAATAATACCGAAATAATACACAATCAGACCATACCACATGTATGAAACATTAAAATACACTAACTATGAGAATTGTGGAGCAACCTTCCTCTATTTTACTCAGACATTAGTATAGAGTTTATGACACAATGCAAGGAAGTGGTGGCTAGATGAAATTTTTAAATATCCCATTTCGAAGATTTGCAGTCGTCATAACAAAATTACTGGCTGCAAACAGATTACAGCGAACACAGTGATTAGCGAAAAGCACGCAAAGTTTACCGAATTTGTAGTTTGCTCCTAACTGCGCTCGCGCAAGCTGAGTACAACATGAAAATGAAATATAAATCAGCTGAAGGCCTCCATCGGGGGCCTCCATTACATCATGCATCGTAAACGGACCAAATGTATGGCTACATGTGGTTGAAAATCTGCAATCGTGGAGCGTAGATCGCAAGTCAGCATAGATCGCAGTATATACCTGCGATCTTTTCACCCGTATTTCACGGGCGCACAGAAAATTTGCATAAAACTACATTTTTGCATAAACCTAATTAATTATTCATGAGTGGAAGAGTAGATCGCAGGTAGGGTAGGTCGCAGATCACCGGACTTCACTGGGCATTTACAGACATAAAAATCATCTGACATTCTTATCGTCACTCCCAATTTGTTCGGAGCGGGATCAATCTTCAATCTCGGACTTTATTAGGTGCAGACAAACATGTAAAGTGTTATCAGAAAAAGACGTAATTTTTGGATTTTCGGCCTAGTTTGATTGGGGCGGGGTCAGTTTGAATGTCAGACTATACTTTGCATTTCGACAACGTCACCTGTTAGCGGACACAAATGTAAATTTTGGTTTTCGGCGGCGATTAATTTTGAATGCTGGACTTTATTTGGCAAACATGTAAAGCATAAGACAATGACGTACTATTTGGATTTTCGGCCGTTATTTGTGTTATACGGGAACAGTTTTATTAAAAACGTATTATTATAAAACGAGGTAAAAGCAACGTAAACTACAAAGCATCCTCTCAGTTGTGCGCAAGATGTATCACCAGCTTTTGTTCGAAGCTCAGTTTACTAAATTTAGTGTTGAATGCGTATAAGCTTAGCGTTCTGCGTTACAGTGCGCGCTTGCGACCAGTTCCAGTTTACACCTTTTCAACGCATTGGGAAGCGGAGTTTTAAGCTGGGCTGTAACTCTGACAATTGAACTGTTCTCTCATTCCCGGCCATATGCTTGATATTTCGCTTTTGCGGGCCACGCTTTTGCAATCGACGGCTACCTTCGGTAGCCGTCGATTGCATACTTCCTACTGGTAGCTGGGAAGAAGACTGACGCATGTGCACTCCTCCAGATGGAATTAACATAATCTACTTACGCTCCTTAGATAGCCTTGACTAATCTGGAAACCGTTAAGACATAGGATAAACGACGGCACGCGAACTGGCAATGTTCATTTTTGTTAAAATCTAACACATTTCCGAGTATGTTATCATTTCAAACTTATCGTCCACTCAAAGGCTATATTACACGGATTCAAAATTTACCGTGAAACAAAAAATGACCAAAATCACTTAAGGAAGGTGGGTCTACCCCTTAAAACTACTTTTCTGTTCTTATCAGTTAGGATTCCTGACCAAATTTGAACGAGGTGAAAATCGTATCGCGGAGACGGCGACTGTCACAATTATTTCAAATTTCATGAAAATAGTACGTTACCGCCAGAAAAAGAAACCGTCTACCTGGCTGTTTGTGTATTCACATAAATTAGTGTGATGGCAGGTTATCCTATGACGTCGGACTATCAAGTACGGTTTTCCTCAGTTGCCGGGAGGTGCTAGCTGGTCCTCGATAATTTGGATTAGCTGATTAAAAAATGCTGGTTCCAGATCGATAACTCTCTTTTGTTCATTCGCCAGTTCCTTTCCATGATGGGGAGGCTGGGAAACTACCCAGAGATTCGTAAATGTAGCGATTTTGACTGGTGGTAATATGTGTTTTAACAAACGAACCGGTACTTCTTTACAGTGTAAATGTTTTGCCTTTTTTAGATTAGCCAAGATACGAAGCACTCCTACTGATTCCGGCAGTTCGTATGTTGTGTTCTCTCAAAAGAGTTTGTAGCGTATCGAGTCCGATACCGTTTTCATTTGCCGATATCTGATCAATCAACTCACTCGACAACATATCCGACAGCCAAAAACAAATCTCCAGTTACTCAAGTTTTCACGTCCGTCGTTGTTTCTTTATCCGCACGTCAGTGTCTTTTGTACTGAACAATGTAATATCGTGTCGCGCAGTTACCTCCATGATTATATTTTAATTGCGCAGTCAGTGTTTGCAACTTCAAAGCTTGCTCTACTTGAGCGATTGACACAGTGACAATGCCATTTCCAAAATGTGAATGAGAGATCGACCGATGCAAAATAGATGACTTGGAGCAAAGCCAGCGTGAAAAGAATTGTCAACGCTGTCCGGTGCGGCAGGCTTATGATTAGCTGACCCACAGACCAGAGGGACTGTGGCTGACCACAAGTAAAATTGGCAGTTATGGCTACTTATTAAATTTGACTGCAGTTTGGGCTGTTTCACCTTTTGTGAATTGGAATATCTTCCGATGTAACAATACTGCCGTCGACGTCATTGACAAGCGATGATGTAACTGAGCTGTTACGATCCCCATCCGATTTCCCCCGACGTTTGAATCGTTTCTATCCGAGTATGAATAATACCCTATACCTATAGGTAACCGAACAATGCCGAAGATCAGCCGAGTAACGTTCCCGGAATGGCAAGGCTCGGTAATCACGGGTAAAAAAGCTGACGTTGAGAACATTGTTTTCTTACAGCTTTGTCGGACTAGGTCCGGTTCGTAGGCAGGCCATAGGGTTTTGAGCAGAGGCATTTTGCGGTTTTTTTCATTATTTGAGTCATGACGTCGCCATTGTGGCAAATTTTCAACACGATCTTGTAGTCGCTCATCCCAATTGTCAAACGTGCCTTTTAAAGGCAGGGGGGCCTACATATACCCCCTATCTCCCTGGGCATTCATAATCCAACATGAGTGGCACATGATAATAGCGTCAACGAATGCTCCCGAAAATCTGGGTTTTGTGAATACTTGTGGCATCACCTTGTTGGCGAAATTCTCTCATTTTTTCCATTTTAAGTTGATTTTTGATGCCAAAACTGCTTCGATGCTGTGTTCGAAGCGTCAAACAAACAAAAGATCACGAGGGGACGCGCAAAGGTGCAAAACGATCAAACATTTGTTGTGTACATCCGATCGATTACGATGTCAACAATGAATAAACGATTCTTACAACTGAGCAAAATACTTGACCAACGGTTACTGAACACGAGTCTCAGATGAGTTCAGACACAAACGGACTAGTTCATGGTTTCAAGCAGATTGCCTGTCCCTGTTTGTTTGTTGATCGGTGTACCTCTAGTCCTACGAATAGGTGATGTGTATGTTGACCTTCAGTACGATATTTTTGGAAGTATGTTGTCGCCTAGGCCTGCGTACGATGCCGTGTGTTCTCGGCGTTATACGGCCCCCCACCACAGCTCTGCTGATTGCCATGGACAAAACCGGCAATTGCGGATCTAATTTGGACGGAACACGAAAAATTACTTTTCGAACTGTTTTCGGCCGAAATCAACTCAATTGTGGGGAATATTTAGTGTAGAGATATTGGCCGCCGATCATTCCCAGTGACACTGAAGAAACTCACAGTTCTCGATCAACAATAAAACATTGGTTTATTACGTTTAAACTCACGGTACAGAGCAGCACGCCGCATCCATGTGCGTTGCCAATGTAGGTTCCAAAAAGCATGATGGGAAATCTGGCAGTAATGAGAATTTAACTCCAGAATCACGACAAAGTAACACAAATAACTATGAAGCAAACTGTTGCCGGAAACTTGTAACAAATACGTCCATGTTAAGACAGTCCGCGCAAATAAATCGTAGATGTTACATGCACAGTGATGAGTGTACTGAAAATGTGCATTTCGGTCAAAGTTCAGCCATCGCCTGTACGTAGATTCTCATAACTGTGTCCAAGCTCTAGAAAAGTCTCTGTTGAGCGAAGTTTTTATGTCATGCGCAGTAAGTGTTCAAAGCATCGACTGTAGTATGTAATATTTTGCCAAATCTCCGGAATCATGATAAACACGATAAACAACAATAAACAAAAATTTATTAAGTTTTGGTCTAAACAACAACAAATAACAATAATAAAGTCGGTAGGTTTTCCACACAATTCCGATCTATGCAGCCAACCCAAATCACTCAACCGCTCACAGACTGCGGAAAAATGCACTCGTGACGTCCAAAACCGTTGTTTGCTGGCGATGCACGGTCAATGGCCCGAGCAATGAAAGGCCATTGGATACGTTCACGCCACGATTATACAGGTGCCCATGAGCTGCATTATGTCCTGTCGGGTCGGGCGATGAAACTAAATCGCGATTGCTTCATCTCTGTCAGATTTGACCAAAAAGAGACACTTGACATAGATTATAGCATCAAATGTTGACCGTTCAGACTGAAACATGATAAAGGTTTGAAGATCGCCGTGATGTCGTTCTTCTCTATACGTTTTTCATAGCTTGTTTTTTACTAAATTGCTCTAACATTATCTGACGTTTTTTTGAAATCTTAATCAACTTTTCTTTCCCAACCAGGACACAACATTACCTTTTTACTTTCATAGTAACTTAGGATCCATTTAATTCGCAGATGACATGTAATAGACTCTTATGTTCTTCCTCGATTGTCTGTGACTGTTTTTGCTATCCCGATACCGATATTGTGTTCGCACTCAAGTGTCTTTAAACTTACGTCATTCACTGAAATAGTCTTCGGACAAACTCAAGAAATTCGACAACAACTAACGAATGTTCGGCAAAATTTACAGAGACTAGCAATGATAATTATGGTCATTATACCGTCTTTAGCTAAGCGGACTCGCTAGGCGGAAGCAGTATATAACGTTCTGAGTTCCCATTTTTACCCTACCGTGTGAGTGTAGTATTCAAACGAGTGAGATCATAATCTTACGCTGTTCCGAGTGGCCAGGAGATTTTTTATAATATACAATAAATTGACCTTATCAAAATTACTCTGTTTTACCATGCTTGGATATTGATATTTTTCTATACTTTTTTACTTTTGATTTGAAGTCTTTTGATTCTCCATTGGCGGCAGCACATGTACGGTTACAACCGTCATGTGATGACTGGAGTTTGCATGTGAAGTTGTCGGCAAGTTGTCGGGAAGTTGTATTTTGAGGCTGCAGTTCGGGATTTTTCAAGATGAACAACACATTATACATTTCCTACATCTTTGAAACGGGGATTACGGTAATCTTTCATGTGATGAACATTTTATGAACGTCTTTGCAATGTGTTCCCACGATGAGTGCGAACTGATTCTTTGTTTGTAAAAATCGTCAGAAATGGTCCAATGACCGTGTTAAAATAGACACAGATGTGAAACCATTGCGAGGAAAATAGTAAGAAATTCACGTTGCAATATTTGCTGTCGTATTTCTTAGCAGGAATAATCATTTTTTACACATTGTGTATAAGAAGAGCAAGCAGGTGTTCGGCGGTCAATTGCTTCTATCATAATGATCTTGATCGCAGCTATTGGGCGAGAAGACAGCGGGTACTTATAATCTCGCAAAATTATTGATATAATGCCTTTGTATAGAAAATTTTCGATCGGAGGCAGCTAAAATCAACAGCCATGGTATATTGGGAATAGTGTTCTCACTGGACATCGAACTATCTGCTATCAACAGTACGTTATGTACCATCAGCGGTAACACATTGGTCGTAATCTTGTCTAATTCTGCCCCGCCTTTTGTACCGTCCAGAAAATTCAAAACTAGATGTTTTTACCCTGACATATAATACAGCGACCTTGCACACGAATTATCATTCCACTATTTCTGTAGGGATTTGTTGGTTTTTTAATTTGATTTTTTTCAATACGATACACAGTTTGAATAGTTTTCAAGGTAAATTTAGTATATTCCCAGTTTGTGGGGTAAAGTTGTCTGGAGTGATAGTTTGAGTTGACACTGATAGAGTAGACGTCGAGCCCGGCACAGTTGACTGAGATCCGGTCGGTTTAGGGTCGTTTAGTCCAGAAACCTGCAGAGTTCTGTATTATCACCGTTCGGCATTTGGGTGAATTTTTTGGTCAAAGTAATTCAGTAACAATATACGCCAGATTCCTTGTGTTGTTTTTGTCACTGTCATACGCGTATACGGACGGTTTTCGATTAAAAACGGTAAAAATATTCAGTGCTCGTAAATGCGTGCAAAATTTATTCAGTGACTCTTTACGAAGCAGTCGTAAATACGACTATAGGATTTACCACCACGTAACAACTATAAACAGTCCATACAAAAATTTTGTGCTGAATCGAGGGAGATAACAATTGCGGTTGGAAAGGTCAGTCCACCGTCTGTCAAAGTTGTTGATCGGAAAAATCTTCACTGTTCACAAACTACATGAGTGGCTGTTATAGTTGTACACGTAGTTCCATGGGCTTTCCACTGTCCCTTGTCACGAGCTATGTTCAAAGTGCGTCAAGCTACGAATATTTTAATGTATGGAGTTACAGACATCGGTGAAGTACCGGCTACATTTTGTTCAAAACCCCTGTCTCTTTGTTCCTCTTGTTGTTTTTTGTGTCCCTAACGTCAACTGGCTCTATGTGCGTACAAACATAGCAGTCGGGATTAAGATTTCCTGGATAAATAGATACACTCATCGTTTATTCCGCCTCTGACGCAAAGATACACACTGTTTTACATGTGCCACTCCTAGGCCCTGCACTGTAAAGTCACAGAGTATCATAGACAGTCTATGATATTACTCTGTGGTAAAGTTAAGTGTTCAAGGATAGAACGCCAATTAAACGCCTTTTTGTAACACTTTTTGAACGCCTCTAGACGTTCAGAAATTTAACACTACGTGTTCAACCAACGTTCAATTCTTGAACACACATGTGCAGATTTTGAACGCTACGTGTTCATCAGACATTATATTGAACACCATGGTGTTCCATATCTGAACACACGTTGCACAGGAAATGTGTTCAAAAAATTGAACGCTTTTACGCGTTCAAAGGGCTGTAACACTTTTTGAACGCATGGACGCCGTTCAACGATAAGTGTGTTAAAGGCCAGAACACATGATGCGCGCTTGTTGAACACCTTTAATTTTGGGCGTTCATGGGGTGTTCAAGCCTTGAAATAACATTACAGACCATTGATATCCAGTAAAATTATTTTATTCTAAAAATACACGATAACATTTCTAGAGTAAAATACAATAATTTTCTGTAAAATGGGCAAATAAACATTGCAACTTTGTATGTAAAGTTTGTCAGAGGAAAAAACCAACAGTGTTAACACCTTCCTATCAAAAACATAAGCAATAAAAATCACCATATTGTGGATAACGTTTCATGTCCATACTTGTTTAAAATGTACAAAAATCATCTGTAAAGCCCAAAATTTGGCATACTTATTGTGTTGACAAGACGTATATGTATGAAATGCATACTCCATTTTTGTAAGATGGTTTCTTAAAAACATTTCCTCTTGTACAGACAATTGTAAATTTTGAAGAAAAAAGAAGTTAGTCAAGGCTTCTCTGGTGCACATGGTAAATAGTTGTCCACACTAAAGTAAACACAACATGTCAAGTTGTCAAAATGTCACAGTAAGGCACAACATGCAGAAAGTGGGGAAATTGGGTCCTTGGCAGGGTAAAACCTATTTCCTTGTCCAACAAAGTCCTTCATAAACAAAAAAGTTTGTTTGTTTGTAATATCTTTAAATAAACCCTGAAATAAATGGGTGACATTTCAAAAATATACGTCTCAGAAAATTAAAACATATTCGTAAAGACCTTTCAAATTCTGGTGTACCCTGCTATTAATTTTTATACAATTTTTTTTACCAAAATGGTAAAAATCACCCTTAAAATGAAAAAATGTACATTTCATCATAACTTGAATATATCACATTCTGGTAATCCCTAATATCTTAAAAATGTCTGAAATGTCTTTAATGTCCTGAAAACACAAAGTTGCAAATTTTTGCATAATTTGAATAATCTGAAAAGACTATCAGTAGCGATCTATGTCCTAAATATCAAAGCTGTTCGATTAGCAGTTTTGAAAAAGATTTTTTAAAGTTTTTTTGAGCAAAAATGACAAAAATTGCCATGAAATATAAAAATTTGAATATTTCATCACAACTAGCACAAATTTGACTAAGGTCATTTTTAGGGACATGTTTAGCAAATATTGAAGACGGCAGTAAAAGAGAAGAAGATTTTTGCCAAAAAATAGCAAACTTAACCTCAAAAATATAAATTTGCATATTTCATCATAATTTGAGCATATCTGATTAGGGTAATCCCTTGGGACCTGTTATCCAAATATTAAAGGATTCGTACAGGCTGTTTTGAAGAAAAACCTTTGGATGTACAAATTTGAGGACAATGCTACACATCCACCTATTTAGCTGACAGCAAAGCTAAAAATCAGTTGCTAAGTACAAGAGACGTGTTGAGGTACAATACAAAATAATCTACGGTTTGGTATCAGGCTGTGATCAACTAAATATTACAAGGGCATAAACATTCAAAGACGTGAAGTCTCCTTCATCAGATGCAAGGGGGATGATTGAAGCAGAAAGTGACAGAAAATTCAGAGTGAAAATTTCAGAAAAATCAGTAATTCAGAGTGGACATTTTTACTCTGAATGGTCTGTCGCTTTCAGCTTTAATTTAAATAAGGGAGACTACACGTCTGTGAAAACCTATTCTCCGGCAACATTTAGTTGATCATAGCATGCTACCAAAGCTTAGATTAATTCAGAACACAAATACAGAAATTTATCAAAATTCAGTTACTGACCCTTGCAAGTTTAAATCTACATTATAGATGAACTGAGGTTCTCAAGCTTGTTTCCAGACAGCTACCTGTAGACTCATCTTCTTCGTTATCTGCACCACCAGCTTCTATAGCAACTCTTCGATTTTCAGTTAAATCCAACTTTTTACATCCTGAAAAAAATGCAACAATAGGTAATATGGCGAGATGAAACTTTAAATGAAAGACAAGGGGCTTATTAGGTTAAGGAAAAGGGGAGACTTTCATATAGGCCTACAGTGCCTCTCTTCAATACTGTTACAAAATATTTGCTGCTTCTAATTGTCATCAACTGATTAAAATAAAAAAGCCAAACTCTCATATGCTGAAACAATACATTGTATACTTCACGATGTTTAACTGATGTTTTACATGCTATTGCGTTTACTAAAAGACATGTGTTAGCTGTGATTACGCAGCGGTACTATGCAAGGCGTATCGATCGCGCTCAGGTCAAGGGTTATCGCTACAGTTGTGTTCCGATGACCCTTGACCCGAGTGAGATCGATCGATAGGCTATGGCCAAAAGTACCACTGCGTAGTCACAGCTAGTTGTTGGTATAGCAGCTACTGACAGAATTAAAGGTTTCTTCATAGTTAAGCTATTCCAAGGTACAATACAATTAATTTCAAAGGACGATAATATAGATGCTTCAAAAATCTAATTCCTTTTACTATTTTGGAGAGGAAACTTACCCTTTCTGGTCTTGCTTCCGCACGATCACGACTTCAGGGTGCGCTTACAAGAAAAATGTCGCAACTTCCGTTTCGATGCATCATGGGATAGGAAAAGGCACCAAAATTGAACACCAAGTGTTTAGAAGTAGAACGCCTCTTGCACGCCGATGTTAAAATTAAAACGTTCATGGTGGTTTTCTGATTTTCTTTTCTAATCTTTAAACTTTCAACCCGTAATAAACGTGTAAAATTATTTTGTATACTTTCTTTTTTAGTAAAAACATGCTTTCAGCAATTGTAGGCCGGAAATATTTTTCACTTAGTGTGAAATTCGTTACACCAAAATCCGTGTACGTTTACCGGACAGTGAAGCAATAGTAAATTTAATATAGCCATTGTAAAGTAAGAAACACAAAAGACTGTTAATTGTTTCACAGTATTGTAAAATATCTGTGATGCTGACTTTTTGAACACTTGAAGGAGATCGTTGTTAACACATAGTGTTCAGGTTTAGAACATCATTATTAATATTATGAACACTAGTGTTAACAATATGAACACTGGCCGTTCAAATTTGAACACCGACATGTACATTTTGAACGCGTAAAGACGCGTCTAGCGTCCGCTATTTTTACAGTGTGGGATCGATTTCCATACCGGAATCAGCAAATCGAAAGAAGCAATTGCAAGTTCTGCAGTTGAAGACTATATCTCAGGCGACTGAATCGCTATGTCGCTTTAGGATATAGCTGTCATAATGGCACCGACCTTGGCAAAATGCAACTACATCCTACAGGACTACCAACACACAGAAAATAAAAAATCGGCATTTCCGATAGCAAATATGTCTGCATGCTCCACTTCCTATGTTTTCTCTGAAACCAAGTAAATAGCCATGGCAATCACCTCCTCCAAAAAGAATACTACCGTAAAGGCATGTCTCATGCTTATCAGATTGATTTCCCAATCATAACGTCAACGCAAACTTTGATGAATCGTCACAAATCTGAAACAGGGATTTGTAAAAAACTCCATTTTTACAAAAGACTGAACACAATTTTACAAAGCGTTGTGAATTACAGAATAAAGTTGAAAATTTTACATTTAGAGAATTTAGATGGATTGCTTCAGTTAAGTGTGTCGCTTTTATCTTGTTTGCTGTGCAATCAATGTGTTTTAATATGGACAGCACAAGTAAGGAGAGAAATTTGGTGTCAGTTTTTCGAAAATTTTACAGCCGGGCAAAATGTGCCTTCGATAAGAGTGTGTTGCGCTCATCATTGTTTGTTGTGTAATCAATGTGTTTTTTGTTGGCAGAATTAGTTAAGAGATAAATTTTGCGTCAGTCCCTGCAGTTTGGTTCATGAGATTTTATGGTGCGGATCAGTCTATATACCTAACGCATGCACATTTGTTGCGTACCTGGCATTTTCCCAGCTTTTTAAATTGGATCTGTGGTGTGATCATCTGAAAGTTTTGTGTTTTGTGCGTGACAGCACTTGTTAGCTAAGGCTAATCAGACCCACATTTAATCACCTTCCACAGATCAAGCTGATGAGGCTGCACGTGTGGACAACGAACCATGTAGCCATACTGTATATTACGCTTGTCACTGATACTTGTCATCTTTTGTCATCGAAGTAAATAATCACTCACATGAGTAACAGCTTTTTATTCGCCCCTTTGCATCAAAGCTGAACCGCGTCACGGCATTCCTTGCATAAATGCATATGAAATAAGCTGGTTACCGGTTGAAAGGGTCTTCAGTCGGACACTTCCTGGTAGCGTCACATGCTTTTTTGCTTTTTTACATTGTTCCTGTCGACGCTGGATCATTATTGATACCAAACTTTAAACGTTACTTTTAGATGATACAGACTGTCAGTCTGAAGTAATAAGCCGACAGCAAATGCGGTCATAAAGTTTTCCCCAGATTGAGCGCTCTAGACTATATAGGACTGCGATCGATTCCCGATAGTCGAAACCGATTTTAGGTATGCAGTGTCAGATTTCTTTTACAGACTGCCTGACTAACAAACACTAAATGTTGTAATTTATGAAGCGTGTGTGTTTCACCACATATAGCCACAGGTCGATTAGGCATTATTTGTGATGATTTTTCCTATTATTATCATAAAAATGATTACGAATATTAATAAATTAATAATATAAATGTTACAGAATAGTAAAACATTTTTACAAACAATGTTGTCTACTTTGTGTAAATACTGTCTCGAAACCCCATTGTTGTGATAATTATGATTATTGATAAATTATGATTATGATTAATAAAATAATATTTTACAAATTGTAATGTGAACAACCCTCTGGAAACCCTTATACAGTTTCACAATCTATGCCAAAATATACAAGTGACACCATTGCCCAGGTTCAGTCTACGGCGAGAGTTACCATTGCCCAGGTTCAGTCTACGGCGAGAGTTACTACACAGTGTATATATCGAGCGCTGTGTAGCAACTCTCGCCGTAGACTGAACCTGGGCAATGGTAACTCTTTCCGTAGACTGAACCTGGGCAATGGTGTCACTTGTATATTTTGGCATAAATTGTGAAACTATATAAGGGTTTCCAGAGGGTTGTTCACATAAGCAGATTGAAAGGGTCTTCAGTATGACACTTCCTGGTAGCGTCACATGCTTTTTTGCTTTTTTACATTGTTCCTGTCGTTCCTAATTGTCATCTTTCTTTGTTTTTTCCAGTGCCAGAGATGAACTTTTAAAATATTTTTAAAATGTCCTAGTCTTTCTGCCTTGTTCACTCTCCTTTGCAAACTCTGTCACCGTTTTCGTGGTTAGGAGTGTACGATTTTATACTGGTTGTTCGTTTTAGGCCCATCCTAAAAAATACTTTTGTGCTTTTAAATCTTCTTTTTACCACATCTAATATTGCAATTCGTGTAATGAGACAAAATGCTAATCATGATCCCGAAACCAGTAATATGCTTGTCAGCGTTTCTAAAATTCGTGTTCGTTCGTTCTCGCAATTTAGATGAATAGAATTACGTTACGCTCGACTCAACCATTAGTGCTTTCAAAATTATTTGGTGTGTTTATGACATCATTGCTTCTGTACACTTTGATGGAATAATTACTATTGATTCTATTTTGTTGTGATAACATACCTCTCCGTGTGCTTTTTCTTTTGAGTACACTCTCCTTTTTGCCGACACTTTACTCGTTATAAGCACTGTACTCCTCGGAAGGAGAAGGGGAAGTCAGTACTTGATAAAACTCTTGGCTTGCATGTCCCTTTTCACAGACAGTGAACGCGGCACTTTCTGTAAGATGTAAGGTGTTTCTGTTTTTCTTGTCCTAAGGTTTCGCAAATTACTGTCGCTCATTTCTCGTTTCCGCATTTTGTTCTGCTTTCTCCCACTAATTGACAAATTTCCATGCACCTCTCACCTTGCCTTCTTCTATTGACAATCATTGTGCTTTTTACAGATAGCGCTGGTTTTTATCCAAATATCGTTGTGGAATAGCTATATGTTGCTTATTTCGTCAGTTAACTTCCGTGTCTCGTCACAGCTCTAGTGTCATAGCACAAATTCAGTTTTTCTGTAATTGCTGTTCAGTTTCTACAGTGTCCTGCTTCCGGTTCTTCAGTGTTTTATTATCAGATGTTACCATCGTTTTGTCTGATTCACGTTTGCTTATTTGTCTTCAAAAATCGATTGGTTTTAAACTCTTTTGTACAGGAGTTCAATTTTAGTATTTAATGTTCATTTGGAAATCAAATTGCTCAAAAACTGCTCATCTATTAGCTTTGATATTTGGTATACAGGCTCCTATGGATTATCGTAATTTTGATGTATTAAAATAACAAGAATGAAATCTGCAATTTTTGTTTAGGGGTGCAGTTTTTGCCAGTTTTGGTCAAAAAATGTGTCTCTCTAAAAGTACTTCTCTGATGGCTTTAATATTTTGTAAACGGATTCACACAGAAAAGTTAGATGTGATATATCGAAATTATGATGAAATCTGCAATTTTTATGTTTTTGGGGCAATTTTTGCTATTTTTTAGTCAACACATTTGTGTCTCAAAACTGCTCGCCTATTAAGTTTGACATTTCGAATACAGATTCCAAGAGGTTATTTAATATGATATATTGAAATTATGATGAATTCTGCAAATTTGTTTGTTTGGACAACTTTGCTATATTTGTCAAAAAAGTGATTCTCAAAAAACTACTCGTCCGATAGCTTTGGTTGATATGTTCTCGGGGATGATGTTAATGTGATGTATTCAAATTATGATGAAATCCTCAATTGTGTATTTTGCAGCTGTTTTCGCCATTTTTGTCTGGTCACTGAAATGAGCTTTCAAAGATTTCCAACTTCTTCATCAACACAAGTGTCAAAAATACTTATTCTCTTCATAACACAGCGGAGCTACTGTATATCGGCCACTAGGTCGCTTGTTGTAAAACGCTTTCAACAAATAACTTTTCCCAGATGTTGGATGACCCTTATGGTCTTTGATCGACGTTCACATTTCTCAGCAACTATCATTAACTAAAATGGCTTAAGATTTTGTTTTGGGTTAAAGATGACCAGTATGAGACAAAGCGTTTTCTGCCGAACGTATCTAAGCAATAATAAGGACTACAATTTTTTGTTTTGTAATGTACTAACCAGTAGTAAACAATTTTCTTTAAAAGTTAATGACATTGAATTACTTTGAGCTAGTCTCATGTATCCCTCTAACTACAAGTGCCAGAAGTTTGGTTTCTATTGCATATTGATATGGCTAACTTTTTCCCGAAAATAGGCTAAAAATTGCTTTTGTTGCAAATCATTATCATGCTTTGGCCCGTATAATACTGCTTGCAGCTTCAATTTGACTTATGTCTATTTATTACTTTGTCAAACCAAGTGTTTCATATTGCATTTCCTTAGACAATAATCACCTCGTAATAAAATGACTGTTGATTTGCAGGGTATTGAACCGTGCGGAAGTCACAACCTGAAGTTACTCTAATAGCACATACAGCTACCATCATGTCAAAAGGACGGGAGGTATGAAAATTAAACATTTTATTTGACCTTATTTGAGCTAAAGGGAACTTAGTTAACAGTTAAAAATCGAATCTCATACCACAGTTATCAATGCATACCTTGTTGTCTATATCAACTCAAAGTGCAGTAAAATAAATGGATAAATTTCAGGGTAAAGGTGCCGTCACAGATCATCGTAGATGCTGGAAACAGCTATTCATTTTTTTAAAAACTTTACTATAGACTCTCTGGTTCCGAAAATCACTTTTTTCAAAAACTGTTACCAAACCTCTGTAATAGTGCTTTACGAAAATGGCTGAGTGTTACGTGGCAATTGATTTTATGAAAAAATATAGAGAAGTGAACATTAAATCCCCACTAGTTCTATCTTTTAGCATTATTTTATGATTTTGCATTCGAGCTAAAATAAGTTTGTGAGAATGTACAAATTAGGTGGTTGTATACACTTATTATTAACTTCCCGCTGGGACTGCATATGCAATTTTGATTGAAGATAAATATTACACTGCGATTAAATGTTTTCCCAAACATTAAATAACAGCCCAATACAGAAAAGCAAAAACCATAGATATTGTGCATATCTGCACTGAAATTTTTAAATAGACTGCACAGAATAGCCCTTTCACCAAGTTTATCAACTCGCTCTCTCAATAATAGTCAAACAATTTGAGAATTCTTCATTAGCAGGAAACGAAAGAGTATGTGGAAAATCATTTTCCACGTTCGAATAATTTCATCTGTACACTTTTGTTTGCGAAGTGGTTTTTGACTTGCTTAAAACAGAAATTAATTATATAATCATATTGCAATCATTCGATAATTAAAACTCATCTGTCATTAAGTTGTAGGTATTGACGAGCACCTAGGAAATCCACGCGAAAAATAAGTTTTCGTACGTGAAATGATTGACCGTTGCTTGTCGCGACATAAAATAAAAAAAAAGTTTAAATCCAGTAATATTAGTTGGTAGCGGACAAAGTTGCTTGACTTTGTGACGAGATATATTTCCCAGATTTACCACATTCGCGTACAAGTATAAGACGCAGATGTTGTTTGCATTTAGTACTTATCACCAAGACCTATCACTTGTGAATCTTGTGCTCACTTTGAAACGGTTATGAACTTTTTTGAAATTTTGCTACATACATGTGCAATGACATTAAATAGATGACAGTCGTTGTCTCGGTTTATTTAACATGTGTATACAGCAAATAATGGAAATGAACTCATTCTTGACTTGCCATATTTTTCTTGACAAATCATCATAAGACTGATTTGAAAGACATCTTAAGAAAGCTCGGTGCTCCAAAACATTTGGTGAAAACTGTCATGATATATTAAATGTAAACGTTTGTACGCCATGTCTCCTAAACTTGAGTTTGCAAACTCTTATCATTTCACATTGCTCTCTTTCATCTTGCCATACCCAATCGATCTTCTTTAGAACAATCGTCACTAACTTTAATAATTCTTGATTTCCAGGGACCGTATTTAGCCGAAATTAAGGTACAAATCATTTTGTCTTCACACTTTTGCTTGCGAAATATTTTGGACGTATTTCCAACACAGGAATTGATGATCAAACCTTATATAATAATGTAAGTCACGTAATTTGATCTTCAATGCCATTTGAAAGTTGAGTAATCGGATGGAATTTATTGCTTGACGTTATCATCCACAATGCACTGCAAGCAATACAGATTGCTGCGTAGAGTGATGCTTGTGTAGGCAGAGACTCGGTCTAGGGAATCAGTTCTCCTTGCCTGTAACCAAGACGACTTGGTTGGTTTTATTGCATGGATCGTGAACGTCTAATTTCCTGACATACAAACCCATCGACGGAAGCTTTTGGACTGCTAAGATGAATTAATCCTGAAGGAAATCTGTCTGGAGAACATCGTGTGTATCAGTTCCTCGCCGAACTGGTTGAGGTTGCCCATGGGATTTGCAACCATAGAGACAGGGCTGACATGGACTATTAACTCTGAACAATTCTCAGGACAGCAGTTATTGAGCGAAAGCGTGTTAAAGGATAAGAACTCGGATATAGTTTCCGTTCTGTTTAAATAGATATTGCCGGCTAATCATTGTAGATTTTTTAAACATCATATATACCGGTATGTTGTCATTAAATCTCCCTATAAAACTCAAACACAGTTGTATGACATCTATTCCCTTTGTCTTTTTGTTTGTGGTTTGGATAATGAATCTGGTCCGTGTTTATTTGACGGCCGGCTGATTAAAGACCGTCGAACTCCCGGGAGACAAAAGTGGGGGACTTGTCCAGGACGGTGATGAGTGTTTATTGTAAAGTTTGTTGTTGTGTTTTTTTACATAAATGTCTCGGCAATCGAGCTTTCAAAAAAAATTGGAAGGACTAACCACGTCGTCAGTCGTCAGCATACTAGGTGATACTACTCGTGGCAACAGTGTGCTAAATCCTGTTCTTGTTTAGTTTTGTTTAGTGTAGATTCAGGGAGTAAGCTGGGATGAAGAGAATATTAACTGTCATGAAGGATTACATACGATATGTGATTCCTGAGGGGAATAGGAACTTTTTACACTTTTTTATGGCATGTTAGCATTAACACGCCAACTTGCAGGAAGTTGTATGGCTTTTCGTTTGTTTCACTTGTACATGTTGTTCCGTAGGCCAAGTGACCTTCTTCTCTGGTTGCTGCTTTAAACTTTACATTCTTGAGTTATGATACATGTCAAAGGAGCTCTTTTAGTTGACGTACACATTGAGTATGTAAGCTTCTAAGGGGGATGTGTTACACTGGTTATGACGTAAGTCACGTGATTTGATTTTCCATACCATCTGACAGTTGAGAAAGCAGATTGAATTCCTTGATTCCTTGATTGATGAACCCTTAATAACTTCACACTACTAAATGCTTAACACCACTGTAAGATATCTGTGAGATCAGTATCTGCAATAGATTTCATCAAATTTGTGCAGTTATATCGGAGTTATATGACTAATTACAAAACTTATAAATTATGCAAATGAGCTATTCATTAATATGACACTGCACAATGCTTCTCTGCGCAATTAGATATTTATCAGATCAATATCCGTAGCAGGCTTCACTGAATTGGGTGCCATAATTTCAGAGTTATATACCTAATTACAAAATTCATTAAATATGCAAATGGACCCTTCATTAACTTCACACACCACAATTGAATCTGCTCAGGCGTTACTGAGTTATCGCGTAAAGAGACAGATACACACACAAACACACACACACACACACACACACACACACACACACACACACACACGGACACACAAACAGACAGACATCGCTTTGCTCAAGTGTACGAACACTTAAGCTAAAAAGGGAATGGAATCGACCTCGTTCTCGACTTGTCATATTATGCAATGTATTGTTCCAGAAAAGTCTTAGTAAGACTTATCTGAAAGATATTTTGTGAAAACAAAAGACTCGAAACAATTTAGTGGATTTTGCGATATTATACTGTCGTAAAGTTTTGTCAACTTGATTTTGTACACTCTAATAAGTACATACACTTTGTATCATCCAATTTCACCCGATCAGCCACTTTTTACAGTGACGAGAAGTCGCTGGAGAGTGTCATTGCGATTAATGTAAAATGAAAAATGGTTTGCATGGCACCCTGATTGATTTTTCACTTCTATATATAGCAGATAACCATGGTTAGATCATCTATCAAACGTCTAAATTAGATTCTGATCGCAATAAAGAGGTTAAGGTGTAAGATGAACGTACCTTAGGGTACATCATGCGAAACGTTTTAGTGGCATGGCAAATTGATTATCACCCTATTTGCTTTATCATTGTAATTATTGTAATCAGTCAGTGGATAAAACACATGTATATATGTACTCGATCAGATAGAAGTAAAGATATACATCCTTCGGGTCACTTGAGCTGACAGTTTGGTATGCAAGTCATCCATATTATACATCAGCTGCAAATTAATGGATTTATTGTAATTAGGCCATATGAAATATTTCGGCTCCGTTTTATGCACTTTCCAGGTGCAGCTGTCAAAAATGTGCTCAACGTTTTATGCTAATGATAATGTGCTCATAACGTCACTTGCAAATTTAACAAATAATTAAATAACGCGATATATCAAAGAAGATAACAACAATATTATGAATTTGGTCGCGCTGAAAGGTGCTTTGACCATTGTTTTGATCACTTGTGCAGAAACTTTTGTTGACGTTTCAAAATTTATCCGATTATGAGCTGATTGCTATAAGACCTTGTATAAACAGTGACTGCACTGAACGTGATTGGATATAGATTTATGAAACGCCGTTTCTATCTGTTATGGGAAAATTTATCCCAAGAAAATATCATAAAAACAATTTCTTATATTTTAAAAGTAAATGGACATTTCTCGAGCGATTTTGCGTTTCCACATTTTAACTCAAACACACACACCCACACGGACAGACAGACAGACATCGCTTTGCTCAAGTGTACGAAAACGTGAGCTAAAAAGGAATGGAATCGACCTCGTTCTCGACTTGTCATATTATGCAATGTATTGTTCCAGAAAAGTCTTAGTAAGACTGATCTGAAAGATATTTTGTGATAAACAAAGACCCGAAACAATTTAGTGGATTTTGCGATATAATACTGTTGTAAAGTTTTGTCAACTTGATTTTGTACACTCTAATAATTACATACACTTTGTATCAACCTATTTCACCGGATCAACCTTTTTAAATCAAAAGTCTTAAAAGTTAAAATTTTTGATTTACAGACAACTAGACAAGATGAACAAGCGGATGAAATAAAGGTATGAACTATTTTTGCTTCATGTTTCCGTCTGCAAAATGTTAATTTACTTGCGTCAAGTACAAATGAATTGTGAATCAAATCGCGTGTGATAATCATTCGATTATTACGGTCTTATAAATATCAAATTACGTTTCTACTTTACACGTAGGGAGCCACTTTTTACAGTGACGAGAAGTCGCTGGAGAGTGTCATTGCGATTCATGTAAAATGAAAGATGGTTTGTATGGCACCCTGATTGATTTTTCACTTGTATATTTTCATTTTATTTTTTTATTTTTATTTATTTATTTATTTATTTCGAGAGCCAGCTCATACACCAAAAATGTACATGAAAAAAGGGGGACACAAATGGAAATGGAAAAATCAGACAGAGAAAACTCTAAAAGCAATCAGAAAAAAGTCTTTTCTAGAACAGGCTTCTACACATAATATATGTATTGATACCAGCACTAATGAGAGAATTTTGACTACTCATCAACCTCATATAAAATGTCGAGCGTACTTAGCACCATTCTACATTGCAAACGCCACACAATTGCTCGGTGTAAACGTATCTCCAGTGTTGTTGTGCGCGATTTCAAACAAAGCGGGATGCCGAAAATATCACTTCTGGTAAAGTACATCTTCTGTGAAACCCGGATTTGAATAGACCACGGCACAAGCAAAGCAAAGTGCATAAAGATAGTACATAGAACTGCGTCTGTACCACTATGGTTTACTGTCCTAAGTGTCAATTATCTATGGTACCCTACGTTTATTGTCAGAGTGCGACATCTTTTTATCCTGATTAGGCGTATTGAGTCGCCATGATGTCGAACATACTAATTCTATCAAGCAGGTTTGTGCAGTCTCATTTATAATAATTTTACGACAGCCGCAATGGTCAGGCACCAAAATAAGTACGACTTGGCCTGAGACAACATAGCAAAAAAAGCATTATTTCTTTGATGTTTTCGTGTATTTCTTTACAATATCCTTGCAGAAAACCTTTTTTTTTGTCAGGATTACTTCCGCAAGGGTCTCTGAATATATTGATGTCAGACTTGTTGGTAGACAGTAACCCTACATGTGGTGCACCCTTAGAATGATCTCCCCTAGGTGTGTTTTCTGACCTTTGAAGTAGCCATTTATCCTCCTTTTTTGCAAAATTTTGTATTGTTTTAACAACTGCTTAAGTCATTCGAATCCGATGTCCATGCTCGGCGATGACAAATTGTTTCTTCCTGTTTGACATTGTACTTCGATGGAGCAACCTTCCTCATTTTTAATTAATTTTTAAAACATACTAAATTTATGATAACATATCGACTCTCCCTCAATGTAAACTGTTTATTTTGGTGTGTTGTGACGGAGACGTGTAGGAGAGCACCGAGAGACGCTTGGAGACGAAATTCGACCATGACTGACGACTATTGTTAGACTCCCCTAATCATAGAAGTTGTGGCTTGGTCGAGGGTTAGCTTCGGTCCTGACTATCCCGGTACGTATATTGTTCGTGGTTGTCGTTGCTGTCCCGGTAACTCGTATAAAGAATCCGGTAATAACGCACATAATGGAGAGTGGTACACCATGATGCAGTTAGCTTACTCACGACACTTGTATATGGTTGCAATATCTAGAAAAGTCGGTTGGCTACAAAGACGTGAGCCACCAAAGTCAAACAGACTGGTCTTCTCACTTTAGTCAGCACGTCAACGTCTCAGAGAATCTATATCTCTATTTCAAGGCGAGCCTAAAGTGCGAGTGAGGAAGCGTCTCTCTCTACCCCTTTCTACAGTGAGTACAACTTAAGGTTCCAAGACAAGTAATTGACCTTTTTAATCTAACAATTCTCTGGTGTTTAATAAGCTCAGAACCCCTGTAAATTATACATTTTCTGAAAGCCTATATATAGGGAAACATTTTGGTAACCTAAGTGTCACCATTGTTTACATAACTATCACGTGAAAGGTAATTTGCATAACCTTTCAAAAATCAGTTTTCCCTATGTTTTGTCTCAATACTTCAAAATATCTGACTCAAACTTGCTGGAATGCAAGCTGTCACAACGCTCTTCCAAAACGTGTCTCAGATTTTTTTATTTCTTGCTTACTTTTTTAGGAACACAATTTTAAAGAAATCAACTACGGTTAAATTCACCGCTCTTGAGGTTTTTCTGGCACAAAAATTGTTTTAGCAGTTTTAAAAAACACACTTTGGAAGACCCTAAGGACAGCTTCATACAAAATTCAGCAACATATCCCAAAGCATTGAAACAAAAGAATAAGGAAAACCGATTTTTGAAAGGCTATGCAAATTACCTGTCACGTGGTAGTTATGTAAACAATGGTGGTACTATGGTAACCAAAATGTTCCCCTATATCTGGGCTTTCCGAAAATATATAATATACGGGGATTCTGATATTATTAACCACTAGAGAATTCTTAGCTTAAAAAGGTGTATCACTTGTCTTGAAACTTTAGATCGTCTCCAAATCTGCAGATTGTCACGACTTTGGCATGCATCTAATGAAGAACGTCGCTTTCATCTGAGTACAAGGTCAAACAGGATGCAGCTATCTCTCGTCATTGATAATAATTTCAGTAATTTTTAATACAATATGTTACCTAAAGGAGATGGACGGTTACTTCAAAAGTCAGGAAAATAAACAATTGGAGATCATTCTCACGATGTATCACTTGTAGAGTTTACTGCCATTCAGAGTCTTTATCAGTCGTTACAATTAAATTCATAAAAAAACACTCTATGCAATTGTTTGGCGATATCACACCTCCTTACCGAGATCGAAAGGCGTCTTCGTTCGATCTACATATCACAATTAACAAAAACAATAAAATAAAACAAAACATCAAGAAAAAGTCAAAAATCATAAGAATAGGCCTACATCAGAAAGTAATCAATGAATAAAGGTGTTACAGAGCACTATGTACCAGAGTTCACTATAGTTGCAATCATTTCCAGAGTTCGTAAGAGTTCGATATATATTCGCTTTTAAGTTCGTTGTTATCAATACTCTTACATAATGATTCAAATTCAATATCACAGAGTCAGTTCGTAAAGTTCAATTACAGAGTTAGTGATGATAGTTTCAGTGTTATCATTGTTCATACCTGGGTTATATTCTCTTCTATCAGTTCACTTGCAAACAGATACTCACATAACAGGGTGTTGCGTTGTTAAGTAGGCGAATTCCTTTATTGTTTTTACAATATCAGACATCCGTTCACTCAATCTTCATTAATGCCTGTTAAAACGTTGTATTCCATAAACAACTCGTCCAGCTTTCTCGTCTGCTCGGCAGACAAATCTGTCTCGCACAGATTCCCGCGGCTGATCAAATACTGTCAGGTAGCACCCCATCCGGTCAAGTTGCCGGTAATTCAACGTGTCGCTACCACGGTTCTAGTCAAGGCACGTTTACCTAGAACTGGAAAACAATCTTCGTCGGCTAACACATCGGTATCAAATACATCTCCTCGGCATTCCAAATTACCTTCGGGGCAACGCCTCCTGTGGCCGGTTGCCAGTGATAAGCCTCAGACTGAATGTCGGTCTTCGTCCGCAAAGACCGGGTCATGTGTAGATGATCGTCTCCAAGCGCTGGAGAAATCACACGATTACTACTGCTACTGTCCGGTCGTCTACTGCTACACGCACCATAGTTGTCGTCGTCGCAATATGCCTAAACTCTCAAATCGTTCAATCTGCAATGAAATCATATTAGTAGTCTCATCAGAAGATTCCATTCATTATAAAAGTTCTATGTTCCGGATAGCACGGTAGAAAAGCAAACAACATCAAGACCGACGAAATACAATAACGGCGAAGGCTTCTGGCTCGAGTCGATCCCGTCCGCAAGCTGCTGCACTAATATGTAATGTGGCATGGTCGAGTGGTAGTTTTGGTCGTGACAGTCCCGGTATGTATATTGTTTGTGGTTGTCGTTGCTATCCCGATTACTTGTATACGAGTCTGGTAATAACGCACATACAGGAGAGTGGGACACCATGATTCAGTTAGCTTAATCACGACACTTCCACTTGGTTACAATATCTAGAAAGTTCGGTTGTCTACAATCATGAATGAGGTGGACCATCAAAGTCAAACAGGCTTGGCTTCTCACTTAAGTCCCCACGTCGAAGTCCAAGAGCATCTACATCTCTTTGAAATCGACGCAAAAACGGTTGCGTCGAACGATCAGAGTATAACATTTAACATCGTACATTTCTGGGGGGAGAGGGCAAACGTGGCTTGACTTTGTGACAACGTAATTTCCGCAGATGTTGTTGACATGTAGTACATTATTTCTACAATCAATCGCCGTCTATTGTTGTGCCGACGTTGAAACTTTTGTCATGCCTTTTAAATTTTAGTACAGGCAACGACATTTTACTGATGACTGTCCTTATGCCTTTGTTAATTTAACATGTATACATTAAAAAAAATAAAACGAATTTATGCTTAACTTGTCATATTTTGCAACGTATATTCCTGACTAGTCATAGTATGACTGATTTGAAGGATAGTTTGCGATTTCTAAGTGCTATGAAATCATTTAGTCGATGTTGTCATTATATATTGTCTTAAGGTTTTTTAAAAAAATTTCAAACTCTGCAAAACATGACTTGGTACTTTCTCACAAATACATATGTACCTTTTTTGAAATTGTCATTCATGAGTTATATAATTCTTGATTTGCAGAGATTAAAAGACAAAAAAAAAGGTCATAAAGAAAACAAAGCAAAGGTAAGAATCACTTTGCTTCTCCTTTAATCTTTTAAATTTGAAATATTTTAAACTGATAGGGCATCCGATAAATATCATATGGATTTATTTCGCTGTTGACAGACACATCGACATCAAGTTTACAATGAAGGAAGCAATTAATTTGAGGTGAGGATCATAATCAGAATCAGTAGTGCCGTTTGCTTGTAATGGCATTATGATTGTTGACCACTTGCATATAAAACAAATGAACGTAATGAGACCAATTGTTGACAGTTAAAAGCAAAATGTTTACAAACTGAAGAGGTACGTTGACAATACATATAATAAGATACGTTGAAAACTCGATGGGATCGTCAAAACCGCGACGTACCGATGTGCTCATTTAATAGGTTTTGGCGGACATAAAGGCCTTTACGAGATTCAGCAAGCTTTTTTATTGTCGTCGACTGAACATACCTGCTACTTACAAAGTAAATGACATACCTGACAAAGATCGAAGTATGTCATTTTCTCGGCCAAAATTAGTGATTGACTAGGAGTGCCATTTATGGAACTTGTAAAAAAGAGCGACTCCATCTAAATCGTCTTTGTCCTTGGTATAAAGATGTTATGGTCAGATCGTCAAATGTATGTTTGTGGGTAAAACGCCTTTGTCGCACAGCTAATGTTAATGATAATATAGTTTTTGTCGAATACTGAGAATGCAATAAAGAAAAATGAGAAAAGCTGATATTTTGGAAAGTCCATTGGATCTGTATTTGATAACGTTTTTTGTATATCAACGTTTCACACTAAGATATTGTGTAGGAGAAAATCTTGAAGGAATCGTGAGCCGCCACATCAATATTTTACCATAATGTCTAAATCGAGAGTCATTTATCTATAGTACAGTCGAGAAAATTACCAAATTGTGCTCACTATTAGCTAGAACACTGAAGTTAATACTTATACTAAACAAATTTACATTAAAAGGCAAATTTGAAAATACTTTGAAGGGTTACAATACAATAATACCAAATGTAAGGAAAAAGAATATAGAGACGATTGATCCTAATGATATAGTAAACTTTTAAAACACATTCAACGACTTAAAAGGCCTTACTAAGACTCCGGGCATCCCAAAACGCTAGTTGACCTTGGAACAAAGACTGTCATGGTGTTATTACGGAATTGACGATATCTAGTGTCATTTGACGTTTTGAACTGCTTCCCGTCGACACATAACGTTCGTAAGGAAATAATACATCATACTTCAACTCAAAGCATATCACAAAAGTTCAGATAACTTCGTTGTTCACCATCTTGTGAGAGTGCTGGTAATTAAGCTTGCTATAAATTTGAAATCAGTAATAATATAGGGTTATTCACAAAATACGGCCCTGTATGGACGAGGGCTCAGTGAGTGACGTATTGGACGAGCCGAAGGCGAGTCCAATACGTCACTCACTGAGCCCGAGTCCATACAGGGCCGTATTTTGTGTATAACCCTATTATTATACACCTCCCTCCATTAATCGTCCGTATAAACTAATTCTATGGTAAATGTTGAGGGATGCGGCATGCGCGATATGATTGAACGCACGCGATTGTTGAAATAAAATTGCTACAAACCCCTGAAAATTTGCGCGTCGCGCGTCTCCCGTATTCGGGACTCC
>LD372362.1:37500-44811 GCA_001465055.1 Ptychodera flava
ACCTGCGTGCAGGCGACAAGCGCTCGGCCCGCACGTCAAGTGCACTGCTTTTGTACTCTTTTACGATATCCGCAGTGTATGTTATAGGCTGTCTGAAGGGAGAACCAAAAACACTTACCTGATTGAGAGATTGATGTAAGTCATAGTTGGTGTGTTAAAACGCAATTAAAACACCAGTCACAGGTAAAAAAACATTCAGCCAATGGCAAAGAAAGGTACGATTTAGCAGCCTATCTCCATGTTATCCAATATCACGCAAGCAGAGAAAGACTCACTGTAATGTGTCAGTAACAGAGATAAAACCAAATTTGTGAAGTGTGATTCCTTTATACATCGTTTGCACGTCAACCATAACATAAACGTAACACGCGAACAGCGTTTTTTAGAAATTAAATATGTCCTCGAAGTGCTCAGTCAAAAGACCAACCCGATATTACACTGCTCGGGTATTCGTGAAGTTTTAATCTCAGGTTCGGTAGTACCAAAGATGACAGTACTTGAAGATTGCACGAATTTTTTAACTGAAGTGTTTGTTAGTAATTTGGGTATACAGAATGTCGTCACCAAATCACTGTAATGGCAAATTAGTGACCGAGCTTACCAGGAGGGAAGCAGAAAAAGTAGGCCACCTCCGACCGCCATATCATAGTGCGATTTGGGAAACCTCTAGATAGATTACGTTTTTTAAAGAAAGCGAAACAAGCGTTGAAATGATCGAGCAACAGAAGATTTGTTTACAAACGGAGGTGTAAGCTCAGTACCGTGATGAAATAGACGTGCGACCATTGATAGAGACCAAGATTCATAAACGGCAGACTGTTTATAGATCGCAGAGGGCAAGAATCAAAGAGACGGTGAAAGATAAAGAACTTCATCTGACGATATGGTGATTTGTCCAGCTGAATTTTCGGTGTCCGACTTAACTAGTTTTCGAACTGGTAAATCTGAGTATACGGAACCATAGACTGTAGAGAAACTATATACTGTCTATGATGGAATAAATGTCTCTTTCTATAAAGAACGAGCAAGTGCTATAATTCATTCATTTAGAGTGTACTCTTCAATTCAAGTCAAGATATTTTGGTAGGATTCTCGGGCATTGCACAGTGCTTTTTCGAGTGGGTTTTCTCTCGATTGCAAGGACATATTCTTTCCTCCTTTCGTTGTGACGGTGTGGGGGGTCATTTTCTTTGTTTTGTCTTTTATAACTTACTTTTTGTCATGCACTTGCAGGTGTTTCAGGCACACGTCTTTCGTTGCGTGATTTTAGAAAATGAGTTCTTAAAGTCTGAAAAGCATATTGTACCTTGTTTTTAAAACTTTATTGAAATTAAAAATACCTGACATCCAAGTACTTTGATTGAATGTAATGGGTCTAAGCATTTATAAACAAGGGACCCGAGGGCACTGACGTCCGTTTTACCTAGCCCCTCAGTGTTATTTAAACTGAATATGAAGTATTGTAAAATGGCAAAAAAGTAAATGTATGGACAGAAATGAATTTTGATATAAAACATGAAAGCTATTTGAACTTTTAAGTGTGCCAGCATAGCAAAAACTAAAATGTGATTGTCAGGAGTTGGAATATGTAAATTAAAGTGTGGAGTCTAAGTATCAACAACCTTTGGTATGAGTGAGTTTGAAGATAGACATGGGATTTGGAAAATATCTAAAAACAAACAAACAATGAACTTCATTTTACATATATATTAAACTATTTTTCCATAATGATCCAATGGCTAATATTGACTCAATCACTTACCCTCCAACAAAAAGAAATGGGGGAGTTTCTTGAGACGTAAATAGTTGTCCCGATTTCAAGTACTAGTAAAATACATTTTCACTAAGAAACGCCTTTTGTCGGAGACTCGCCTTACATGCGTCCTCCTGCCAGGTGTGATTGACGATATCAGCACACGTGTTTTTAAAAAAGACACCGTATTAACCGACATACAAAATGACGAAGGCTTTAAGAACAGGACTGTGATGGAAAAATAAGGTTTACTAATGATTTGTTTCCGTTAACAATATGTGAAGATGAAAGTAATAGCTTGGTCGTCTTTGCGTGACACAATTTCCCGTCCAGGACAGTGAGTCACAGAAGAAACAACACCACGTATACGCAATCAACGGGGTCGCTTTACTGCGACATGGACGAGCTCAAGGAGCGCCCAAGAACATTAATAACGATTTAACTGTCTGTTTTATTATGCTATGATGCTAGTGGTTCAAAACATTTTCAAACTTATTGTTGCCGGGTTTCGCAGTTCACCTTTCCTTAGCGAGGGAAACAAGCGATTTTTTTTATGAAATCGCGTGAGTTTCTGGGTGCTTATCTATTCACATTCAACTTAAGCCTTTGTACTTTAATTGTTTTATTGTTGTCGCCGTCATATATTGTTGATATAATTGTTGTTGTCTTCATTGAATACCGAGGAGTTGATTATTACCATGTTTACGATTACGATGACAATAATGTGTTATTGTTTTTTAGGTTGAGGATTTTAGTCTTGGTACAAGGAACAAGTTTTCCAGCTATTAGAAAAGGGACGTGATTCATCGGACCGACGATTGCTGTGAACTACATAATTCCGTTCATAATAAAGGGCATCTATTTTAGCCTTATGTACGTCAGTAAACGAACTTCTTAAGATGGAACGTAATGAACAATGTAATCTGGTAAACCTGAAACTTAGTGTATGATAAGAAATCAGAAAATCTCATCCAACCCAATAAATCACTCGCATTTTTAGAATAATACCACAAGAAAATATGCTTATTGGCTGATTCCGAGCAGTTCGCCTCCAGTGAGTTATTTCCTCCGAAAAATATAACCGTAGTGATAGGTAAAACACAGTTATAAAACAACCTACATTCAAATTGGGAACTGGAGACAAGGACGTTGACATCAAAAATTCAACGTTAGCTTCAATTTTAAGATTTTTAAAACAAAATCCTACTTTTGAAAGCATAACCATTTTGACAAAACATGGGTTGGTGTGAACTGTAAAATTTGTCAGAATTGATATTTTGCATAAGATACTCAGCATTTTAGATATGTTTGCATGCAAAGTATGTCTTTGTAGTTTTGTTTCATACAGTGATTATTTTTCCAATATCATCATTGACAAAGTTTAATGAAAATAAGTATAGTATTTTTTGTAATAGTTTCATATTTTTATCTAAATGGTAGACTACTGACTTATGTTAATGTTTACAAAGACCTCGGTCATGTAATATCTTGTGACCTTTGAGATAATGAAGATATTCAGTCACAGACTCGATTTTTATACGCTGGAGGTAATGCTATCATTCGCGATTTTAAATTTGCTTCTTTGTTGGTTAATAAGTGTATAAGTGTCATTTATTTAATGTTTTTTGTGATATTCCGTACAGTTCTTACTTGTGGTGTAATTTTTTCTTTGAAATGTTTAATAATGAGAGCATATTCTCAGATATTTCGTAAACTAACGGGTCCGGTTTTCAATATAGTCATGTTCAAAGTAACACTCTATTATTTGTTAATCTCCATGTTTTAACCTTTGATGAAATACTTTGGAACAAGTCGTACAGTTTTCTGAGCAGATTGCATCTCTCTAGTAATGTGATTGTGTCCTCTGTACTGTCCATGTCAATTTTTTCAAATAGTTTGTTATGGAATGTTTGGTGTCAAAGACTATTTTAACTTGTAGTGGTTTTTTTTCTTACCTACTATGGATTATATTTTTATCCGAAATAAACAATAATAATAAATAATAATAAATGTCCAGGGTTGTTTTTCTCCCACGGGTTTCCATTTGTATAATGTATTTTATAAGCAGAATAAAACTAATATAATACTGTAACTTCAAAAGTAAATACGTAGCCATTCTGAATATATACAAATGTCATATTGCGATAGCCTGAGATATTGTTCTTCAATTATAAAACATTCCATTTGTTAATTTATTTTGAATGCCAGAAATAAATGGTGATTTGATAACAGTTGTATGTCAGCTGAGTCTAAAACAGTGATGGCTTTCTAGAGTTATGCTTTTAGTAATCTAAATAGGAGCTAGATCTCTCATAGCTGTAACGTTTGATATATTTTTAGTATTTTTATTCTGTACTAATAACATGTCTTTTTCCTCTCCTGAACACATGTCAAAATGTGCGTTATTTTCGCAAGGAAACTGCTTTGTATTTCAAAAGAATTTTCAAATTAGAAGTACCCTTTCACCTATGAGCTCTGTGAAAGTTTCTATCAGTCAGTTCTATACCAGTATACATAATCATCGACTCTAGAAAATTGTAAAGAATACATAGGTATTATGTAACATTTTCTATAGTCACAGAGAACGTTTAAATCAATTAATTTTAAAATTTGTCTAGAGGGCCCACTGTCATTTTAAACCGTACTGTTATTTGACAAGATTTAATGCTATATATTTAACATTTATTCAGGAGAAAAATGAAAAAAAAGGGACTAGAGTATTTCTTGTATAACACCAACAATAATTAAAATATTCGACAAGAAAATCAATGAAATCAATACGTAATTTGGTTATGCTACTTTCTTATTATATCGTGTTTTAATAAACCAGAAGATCGATTGTGTATTTTTGGATCCGAACGAAATTTTTTCTTCAAGGTGCAGCACGCAAATCATTGATTCATTAATTATGCTAAAAATACGTATATTAAACATTTACTAACACAATCCTAAAGTGTGACAGTGTGTGCATATTGTGGCTACTGCATCACTATTGTTTCAAAGAAAGCGTTCAATAATATTCTGTTGCATTATCCATTCGTCTTCTAATCAAGTACAGTACGTCATCGCTTTAGCAAGATAGCTTGGTAAGGGCTCATCAGGCAGGAATCTGCCTGTATATGCACAACTGGTGAACTCAAATGTCTCGCAACTGACCATAGTGAAGCACAAGACCACCGTTTACGTTCTAACCATGGACGGTAGGGAGATAAAATCTTCCACTCCAATGTCTATGTTCTCAGTTCTACTATCCCCTCCTCCCCATGGATCTATTTTTCTTTGGTTCACGGCAAGGTAGATAAGGCGGCTTGACGAAGACATCTTCTGTTTACACAATCAACTATTATACTGATATGTAGACAAACAACTGATCGGCGCTCTAGGTTGCAAAATAATTTGATTGACATCGACTTACAAACCAGCAGTTGTCTCTTGTTTAGTTTGACCTCAGGAAAAATGTCTTCCATAAGGAATCATCCTTCTTTCTGAAATGTCAGTTTATGAATGTTCGAAAAGTGAAATACGTCCATGAAATAAAATGCGTTTCTGTCCATGAGATCTTCTGGTACCCATTACAAGACACATTTCTTATTCAGAATATATAGAGAATGAAAACAGATGAGTTGTCAACTTGAGTCGGATATGAAATGTTTATAATTGGAATGTTTGTTTTAAAGATGCTGTTTGAGTTGACTGAGACCAATACACTGTTACCCTTTATAGACCGCAGTGCTCTAGCTATTCTTTTTCAACCCCACGACAACAATTTCCTAATTTCGAGTGACGAACTGTTGATATTTCTTTCTGATAAGAGCCGTAAGCAGTCCCTATCAGCATTCTTTAACATCTGGCAATGATATGTATTGCCAATAAAGATTTATAGTATATCTGCAAAGCGGCGATGGCCGGGTTTCGAGACATTTTGATGCATAGGTCAATAAGAGAAATAGGAGAAATAGATATGCGAAAAGATAAAAGGCTTTGGGAAAATTTGTGAAATCGAGGTCAAAGGTAATCGAGGTCACTTGACACTTTATCAAAAAAATTGTATACCATAGTAATCCCCCATATACCAAAAATCAGACCTCTAGCTCTATTTGCTTGCCAAGAATTAGATATGTGCATTTTTAATGGGGTACAGGATGTGACGTCATAAGGTCTCCCATCATACCAAATATGAAGGGTGTAGCCCTTGCGGTTACTGAGTTATGAACATTTTATGTATATTTGAAGTCAAAGGTCATCGAGGTCAAGTGACATTATGTCACAAAAATTGTATTCCATAGTTATCCATATGTACCAAAAATCAGAACTTTAGCTCTAATGGCTTGCACAGAATTAGATATGTGCAAAATTAATGAGGTACAGGATGTGCCATCATAAGGTGTCCCATCATACCAAATATGCGTCGAATGCCCCGAGGAAAGTCCAAGACCAAGAATTTCTGTCTTTTTACTCAAATTTACCTTTATCCATCATTAACACGATTGGAACTAATTTGGGATAATTGGATTGTCATATTTCGCAAATTTCGCAAAAGTGCTAGGTGCCATACAGCTGAATGTTGGATATCGCAAATTACTAATAAAAACAAGTGTGTAATAGAAAAAGAAAAACAGATGAGATAACATTTGTAGATTAAATCGACATTACTTCACCATCCATTTATCCCAAATTAGTTCCAATCGTGTTCCTAATGAAGACAGTGATAAATCAAAGTGAGACTTGAGTGGACACCGTGGGTCATCAGTATGTATTAGGGAGATGGTGCAGTGGCAAAGAATGTGAAATTTTCAGAAGAGTTACTTTCAGAATGTGCTTAGGAATACAATTCAGAATAACATTCAGACACTCACTATGTGAGATAATATTCTGTATATTCCAGAAGAGTCCTTTCAGAATGTGCTTTGGAATACAATTCAGAATAATATTCAGACACTCACTATGTGAGATAATATTCTGTATATTCTAGAAGTAACAAGTCATTGACAATGACATAGTCCCCACCTGTAATAGGAGTATTAGTCTTGATGGCGCAGGGAAATGAGGTCATTAAGAAGTATCACTGGAGTGTATATGTTCAGATCTTTGGACACATAGGTCTATGTCATTGTTCCCATTTTTAAACAAGAGGCATGTCTAAGTTATGGTTCTAAATCGGGGAAAAAGATCAGACCTCTAGCTGTATTGGCCTGCCAAGAAATACATATGTGCATAATAAATGAAGTACAAGATGTGACATTTTAAGGTCTACTATCCTATCAAAATTGAAGCGTAAAGAACTTGTGGTTACTGAGTTATGCATATATATGCATATTCAAGGTCAAAGGTCATCAAGGTCACGTGACATTTTGAAAAAAACCCACTGTATTGCTAATTAATCCATATATGCCAAAATTCAGACCTCTAGCTCTATTGGCTTGCCAACAATTATATATGGGCATAATTAATGAGGTAAACCATCTGTTGTCATAAGGTCTCCCATCCTACTAAATATAAAGGACATAGCACTTGTGGTTACTTATTTATTGACATAATCGTGTATTTTAGGTAAAAGG